>JAWPHD010017628.1:0-43670 GCA_037043455.1 Cyrtodaria siliqua | reverse complement strand
TCAATTATTTTGTAGCACTTAAATTTTGTGTTGATTCAATTAAAGTTCAATAGTTTCAAATCTTTTGAGTATTTCCACAAAACAACATAATTTATTACACCATTTCCAGAACAGGTTTTTCCATAACAAACTGAATGTTTATGAATGTTGTTTAACGGCTCATCAACACAGTATTAGGTTAAAAGAAAAATTACAGTTCTTGAAATGTTCTTCAATAGTTCTTGAAAATGTTCAATGTTTAAGAACATATTAAGAACATGTTTCGCAGGTGTTCATCTTCATTAATTAAACAAATATATACTACTATTAACAAACAAATATATGATAATGACATTAATGCATGAACAGTTTAATATAATAACATTATCTGCAGTTTAAAAGCCCATGTCTTCATTTAAGTAGGTAAAGAATATATGACACCTGAGTGATTCTGACAAAATTGCAAATAAAATGCAGACGCCATTCTTTTGAATTTTTGGCGGTAAAATGGCAGTCCAACTGAAGATTGTGCTTGCATCATTTAATGATTAAATGTAAGTGTTTTGTGATAATACTTCCATTACTTATTGTGTCAAAACATCTTATACATTTAATAGTTGTATTTGAAAGATGAAATTTCTAAATGTAGTCTTTAGAAACAGTATTTTAAAATGAAACCCCTATTGTCATGTGTTTTCGCGGATTGACTTTCTTTTTTTGTTGCTGACAGAAAAATGGTATTATTTCATTTCAGTATCATATGTAACATTTCACCAAGTATGACCAGGCATTCTGAAGGTTCAATTAATGAATTGTTCTTTAACTGTTATGTAGGTTAAATTAGTGGCCAAGGGAGTTCTGGAACTGTGCAGGAACTGTTCTGGATAGATTGTTCAAAAACTATTCTTGAGCTGTGCTTCATCTGTTCTTGAGTTAGATGAGACAAAACTTCTTGAACTTATGTTCAAGAACAGTTCTAGAACTATCTTACTTGAACTGTTCAAGAACAGTTCCAGTATAGTTCTAGAACTGTTCTAGAACACTTCCAGTACAGATCGTTCTGGAACAGTTCTAGAACAGTTCCAGTACAGATAGTTCTAGAACTGTGCTTCATCTGTTCTTGAGCAGTTCTGAAACTGTGCATGAACGTTAAATGAGACAAAATTTCTAGTATTGGGTTATGTTCAAGAACAGTTCCAGTGCAGATAGTTCTAGAACTGTTCTAGAACAGTTCCAGTACAGATCGTTCTGTAACAGTTCTAGAACAGTTCCAGTACAGATAGTTCAAGAACTGTTCTTAAACATAAGTTCTAGAACTGTTCTTGAACATACGTTCTAGAAAATTTGTCTCATTTAACTTTCACGTACTGCTCTAGAACAATCTATCCAGAACAGTTCAAGAATTGTTCATGCACAGTTCTAGAAAATTTCGCAGGGGAACGTTGGCCTTTTCGGTTCCATCAATGTTCTTCTTCCTTTTAGCCTTCAGTAAGTTGATTTAAATGAACAAACTTACCCTATTATTTCCATCTATGTTTTTGTTTTGTTTTAATTGAGCGTGTTTCACACTGAAAAATCTCTGTATAAATGCAAGATTAACACAGAATAATGTCATTAGGTAATTAGAACATAATTTGCTTCATACCAGAACAGGTACTGTGATATCAAATCTGTCCACACCAATAATCCTGGTTATTAGCAATACACAAGATGTAAAAATGCTTACAGGAATAAGGAGCTATTTGCCACTTAGCCCCATTATCATGTTTTAAACCAATGCTTTTGAGGTAACAATTTGGGGGAAAAGGTGCTATTTGTCAAATGGCCCCTTTTACCGCAATGTTGTATACACATAACTCCTTTTACCGCACACTATTTTTATGTAAAGCAGATAGCACCTTATCCTTTTAATCAATATCTCCAGATTGATTCAATATGCAATAAAGATTTTTTCTGACAAGAAACATATCATTAAAAGGAATTTAAATATGCCAGAAAACCATTTTCTGTGAAAATGTTAGTTAGCACCTTTTACCTCTAAGGGGGCGATATATCGCATTTTTTTTCTTTTCTGAAAGCGTTTACACACATCACCGTGTGTTCATTGTTTTGGTTACATGTATTGTTTAATGAATATTTACATAAGATGCATGGTTAGAAAGCCAAATAAATAACCTTTCTATTGATTGGTGTTCTTTCAAACAATTTCTTCAAAGGTTAAATGAACGTGGAGAATCTCGAGTCGCTAAACAAAATAAAAGCGTTGCCGCAATTATCAAACGGTTCTTTTTTTCAGTCTAGATAATGTTTGTGACAATAACAATACATTTAAATGATTTATTAAGTGAGCAAAATTAAATTATCTTTTTTAACTTTTCTATATATGTTTGTTAACAACAACTGGTAAAACCTCGACAGCATTGTGTGAGCAATTAAGAATCGTGTGATTAATGTATTATATTGGCATATCGATTGAGTAATTAACAAACACACATGTATCAATAAAAAGAAGTAAGACCGGCAAACATGGTAATAATAATTCGAACAAAACATTATTAGTGTTTGTTTGTTTTCTTCCCGGTTTTAAAGAAATATAAAAAGATCGGACAGGTAAAGTAGCATTCAAGGAGGACAGTCAACCACAAAACACAGAAACAAACACGCCAACAGACAAACAAGAAGACAAAAGTAATAATAAATGCAAACGACATCATAAACACAAAAGGGTCGACAATAGGGATACCGCCTTGGAACGGTCCGTGGCAAAGTAGGCCACTGGGGGTTTAAACCGGTTCTAGGGTGCACCAAACCTCCCACTTACCCTTCTGTCATCCCATTTAAAGTCGGCTGATTTAGTCTAGCTGCAGTGATTATAAAATGCTCTCATTTCCAAGTTAGTTGCTGCAAGACGTAATTGTAAGTATCCTTTTCACGATTTGCGTGGGTTTTTCGTATTTTTAGCACATTGTAATGGCTTTATTTTGCGTTTTGTTCTCAAACCAGGACGTGTGAAATTGCGAGGAAAAAACGATGACCGACGTTCGTGCAGTTTCTTTTTTTATACGCCTTTCACGCTTTTTGTATATTTGTCGATCTTTGTTTAGCGTACAAAACATATGCAATTTGTGTTTGGTGTAGTTTTTAAGTGGTTATGATTTTAATCTAAACAATATATATGTATATTTTTAACTTGGCATTTTGAACGTGTTTTTCTCTCTCTCCTGGATTAGCATGTTTATTTTATGGACTGGCTGGCTGAGACTGAATTGATGTAATGCTTGATACAGCTTCGCATCGTATCATGTGTGCCAGCTTGTTTAGTGAACCCAAGAGGAAATAACCACCCATCCCATGTAGGATCCTCTTAATCCATCCTAAGATACTCTTTTAACTGGATCATACTTGAGGTATCTTGCGGATTATTCCACTTACTCTCTGTGCTCATTCGTTAAATATCAGTCTATTTATCTTTATATTGTTTGTCATAAATATTACTCACCTGACCTCGAGTCATTCAATTGTGTAGCCAAATTCAAAGGCACTAATTTCGGACAACGTTCCGGTTTTCAGTAGCATCTTAGACAATAATATAGAAGTATTTATTCAATACTTTATTATTATTCTCTTTATTTCCTCTTTGCAGAGATAAATTGAAGCAACAAGAAACATAATTCAAAGAAGCATATAAAATATAAGGATAGATAAAATAATATTCAAAAGGGAATATAGCACATGGATATGTACACAAATTGGCAATCAGCTTTAAGTCATAACATAACCAGCTTATGTATTGACTATGGCAATAATCTCATTAACATAATTTGCAGCGGTTCAGTTGTCTTTAAGTAGTCAAACAGCGTGCAGCAAATTCAATTGCTATTCTAAGGAACTGTTAAAAGCACGTGATTTAAACTCCATGAATTTATGTTCAAAACTACTTCATTTGTGTCATAAAACTAAATCTTAGATATGCACTCGTTAAGTTCATACATTTATATGATATTCGTTTTTGAAATACAACTTCTAATATATTGCTGATATATTGTTTATGCTGACTACTATGATTATAAAACTATGTTATTTGAATAATTAGAGATAAGGGCGAATTTACGAATACGACATTTCTCATTAATGTGTAATCTGTACTAGAGACTTAGATGCCTTTTTGTTTATTTATGTTTCGGTCTAATACTATCAATATCACATGTTTTGTTCATCTTTCTAAAGTTTAGTTTACTATACATGGTTCGACATGAAGCTCATATCATGTAACAAAGATTTTTATTACGTTTTACATAATGTAGTATGAGGATAACCTGCAAATGTTTAGTCAAGTGTTGATTTTGTTTGTGCATGTAAATAAATTACATTATGCTATCTGTATACGTTCTGTTTTAATTTAAAACCTAAACATATACTAGGTTTATTTAGTCATTATTTCACTACTCATTAAAATATAATACCATCTTCCACTTTCTTTGAGGCGGCTCGAAATAACCTAATGTGTTGATGAACCGTTAAACAATATTCCATTCAATTTAATTTTCCTCACTCAATAAGTTACAATAAGTTACAATACCACCTTCCATTTTCTTTGGGGTGGCTCTAAATAATACATTATGTGTTGATGAGCCGTTAAACAATTCAATTCAATTTCCTTATTTAGTCATTATTTCACTACTCATTAAAATATAATACCATCTTCCACTTTCTTTGGGGCGGCTCGAAATAACCTAATGTGTTGATGAACCGTTAAACAATATTCCATTCAATTCAATTTTCCTCACTCAATAAGTTACAATAAGTTACAATACCACCTTCCATTTTCTTTGGGGTGGCTCTAAATAATACGTTATGTGTTGATGAGCCGTTAAACAATTCAATTCAATTTCCTTATTTAGTCATTATTTCAGTACTCATTAAAATATAATTACATCTTCCACTTTCTTTGGGGCGGCTCGAAATAACCTAATGTGTTGATGAACCGTTAAACAATATTCCAATCAATTCAATTTTCCTCACTCAATAAGTTACAATAAGTTACAATACCACCTTCCATTTTCTTTGGGGTGGCTCTAAATAACACATTATGTGTTGATGAGCCGTTAAACAATTCAATTCAATTTCCTTATTTAGTCATTATTTCACTACTCATTAAAATATAATACCATCTTCCACTTTCTTTGGAGTGGCTCGAAATAACCTAATGTGTTGATGAACCGTTAAACAATATTCCATTCAATTCAATTTTCCTCACTCAATAAGTTACAATAAGTTACAATACCACCTTCCATTTTCTTTGGGGTGGCTCTAAATAATACATTATGTGTTGATGAGCCGTTAAACAATTCAATTCAATTTCCTTATTTAGTCATTATTTCAGTACTCATTAAAATATAATACCATCTTCCACTTTCTTTGGGGCAGCTCGAAATAACCTAATGTGTTGATGAACCGTTAAACAATATTCAATTCAATTCAATTTTCCTCACTCAATAAGTTACAATACCACCTTCCATTTTCTTTTGGGGTGGCTCTAAATAATACATTATGTGTTGATGAGCCGTTAAACAATTCAATTCAATTTCCTTATTTAGTCATTATTTCACTACTCATTAAAATATAATACCATCTTCCACTTTCTTTGGGGCGGCTCGAAATAACCTAATGTGTTGATGAACCGTTAAACAATATTCCATTCAATTAAATTTTCCTCACTCAATAAGTTACAATAAGTTACAATACCACCTTCCATTTTCTTTGGGGTGGCTCTAAATAATACGTTATGTGTTGATGAGCCGTTAAACAATTCAATTCAATTTCCTTATTTAGTCATTATTTCACTACTCATTAAAATATAATACCATCTTCCACTTTCTTTGGGGCGGCTCGAAATACCCTAATGTGTTGATGAACCGTTAAACAATATTCCATTCAATTCAATTTTCCTCACTCAATAAGTTACAATAAGTTACAATACCACCTTCCATTTTCTTTGGGGTGGCTCTAAATAATACATTATGTGTTGATGAGCCGTTAAACAATTCAATTCAATTTCCTTATTTAGTCATTATTTCACTACTCATTAAAATATAATACCATCTTCCACTTTCTTTGGGGTGGCTCGAAATAACCTAATGTGTTGATGAACCGTTAAACAATATTCCATTCAATTCAATTTTCCTCACTCAATAAGTTACAATAAGTTACAATACCACCTTCCATTTTCTTTGGGGTGGCTCTAAATAATACATTATGTGTTGATGAGCCGTTAAACAATTCAATTCAATTTCCTTATTTAGTCATTATTTCAGTACTCATTAAAATATAATACCATCTTCCACTTTCTTTGGGGCAGCTCGAAATAACCTAATGTGTTGATGAACCGTTTAAACAATATTCAATTCAATTCAATTTTCCTCACTCAATAAGTTACAATACCACCTTCCATTTTCTTTTGGGGTGGCTCTAAATAATACATTATGTGTTGATGAGCCGTTAAACAATTCAATTCAATTTCCTTATTTAGTCATTATTTCACTACTCATTAAAATATATTACCATCTTCCACTTTCTTTGGGGCGGCTCGAAATAACCTAATGTGTTGATAAACCGTTAAACAATATTCCATTCAATTAAATTTTCCTCACTCAATAAGTTACAATAAGTTACAATACCACCTTCCATTTTCTTTGGGGTGGCTCTAAATAATACATTATGTGTTGATGAGCCGTTAAACAATTCAATTCAATTTCCTTATTTAGTCATTATTTCACTACTCATTAAAATATAATACCATCTTCCACTTTCTTTGGGGCGGCTCGAAATACCCTAATGTGTTGATGAACCGTTAAACAATATTCCATTCAATTCAATTTTCCTCACTCAATAAGTTACAATAAGTTACAATACCACCTTCCATTTTCTTTGGGGTGGCTCTAAATAATACATTATGTGTTGATGAGCCGTTAAACAATTCAATTCAATTTCCTTATTTAGTCATTATTTCACTACTCATTAAAATATAATACCATCTTCCACTTTCTTTGGGGCGGCTCGAAATAACCTAATGTGTTGATGAACCGTTAAACAATATTTCATTCAATTCAATTTTCCTCACTCAATAAGTTACAATAAGTTACAATACAACCTTCCATTTTCTTTGGGGTGGCTCTAAATAATACATTATGTGTTGATGAGCCGTTAAACAATTCAATTCAATTTCCTTATTTAGTCATTATTTCACTACTCATTAAAATATAATACCATCTTTCACTTTCTTTGGGGCGGCTCGAAATAACCTAATGTGTTGATGAACCGTTAAACAATATTCCATTCAATTCAATTTTCCTCACTCAATAAGTTACAATAAGTTACAATACCATCTTCCATTTTCTTTGGGGTGGCTCTAAATAATACATTATGTGTTGATGAGCCGTTAAACAATTCAATTCAATTTCCTTATTTAGTCATTATTTCACTACTCATTAAAATATTATACCATCTTCCACTTTCTTTGGGGCGGCTCGAAATAACCTAATGTGTTGATGAACCGTTAAACAATATTCCATTCAATTCAATTTTCCTCACTCAATAAGTTACAATAAGTTACAATACCACCTTCCATTTTCTTTGGGGTGGCTCTAAATAATACATTATGTGTTGATGAGCCGTTAAACAATTCAATTCAATTTCCTTATTTAGTCATTATTTCACTACTCATTAAAATATATTACCATCTTCCACTTTCTTTGGGGCGGCTCGAAATAACCTAATGTGTTGATGAACCGTTAAACAATATTCCATTCAATTCAATTTTCCTCACTCAATAAGTTACAATAAGTTACAATACCAACTTCCATTTTCTTTGGGGTGGCTCTAAATAATACATTATGTGTTGATGAGCCGTTAAACAATTCAATTCAATTTCCTTATTTAGTCATTATTTCACTACTCATTAAAATATAATACCATCTTCCACTTTCTTTGGGGCGGCTCGAAATAACCTAATGTGTTGATGAGCCGTTAAACAATTCAATTCAATTTCCTTATTTAGTCATTATTTCACTACTCATTAAAATATAATACCATCTTCCACTTTCTTTGGGGCGGCTCGAAATAACCTAATGTGTTGATGAGCCGTTAAACAATTCAATTCAATTTCCTTATTTAGTCATTATTTCACTACTCATTAAAATATAATACCATCTTCCACTTTCTTTGGGGCGGCTCGAAATAACCTAATGTGTTGATGAACCGTTAAACAATATTCCATTCAATTAAATTTTCCTCACTCAATAAGTTACAATAAGTTACAATACCACCTTCCATTTTCTTTGGGGTAGCTCTAAATAATACATTATGTGTTGATGAACCGTTAAACAATTCAGTTCAATTTCCTTATTTAGTCATTTTTTTTTTAAGTTTCATAAGGCAGTATATACTCAGCAAAAATAGAAACGTTCCTCTTTTAAGCTGTGATTTGCATAGGGTTGACTCTGTTACACTTTGTACACCAATCTAGATAAAATTTCATCATTTTATATTTATCACTCAATCATTCTGATCAATATTAATAATCATCAAAATCCAAAGTTTGTCTGTTGCTGCTAAAACATGTTTTATTCAAATTGCGAAATCACTATATTTTTATTATAAAGGGAGGTAATCTGAAAATATTCTTTCTTGAAAGGTGTATGGCGCAAAAATGAGTGAAAATATCAGCGTATTTTCTCTGTTTTTGTGGTGATGCGGTCATTCTCTGTTTATTTCAATATAACAAAACTGTGTTACCTCAAAGTTTTAACCACCAGACCCGGAAATACTGTTTAAACCGAATCAAGGGGAATAAGTTTGCCCACAAGTTTGATTCAAAGAAAAATGTTTTCATGACAGTGCTGACCTTTAACAAAGGTATTGGCATATAAGATTAAATAAAATATAATTTCATTGTGTCTAAATCTATGGGTAAAGTTGGGGACGTTTCTATTTTTGCTCAGTATAGATTATCCATTTAGATATGCAAGCATTGGCGGTCGACTCTACCCAACTATATATGATCAGTAGGCACATTAAACATAGCTCATACAATTTCATATTATAAGTATAAATACAATATGGATACAATCCTTGTTTCTTCTCTTTACACAATAACTGTATATGCGGCTTTTTATGCACCGAGGATGGACTGAAAAATCTTTCATGGAACTGTAATGGGTTGACGATGGTTAAGAGACAGGATCCCGAGTTTCTTTGTGTTTTGCGTGACTATGATGTTATCATTGTATATGAAACTTTTGGTCAGACCAAAACAGAGACATAGAATTAAACGGTTATACATGTTTTAATTTGTATCGTAAGTTTCAGCATAGAAATGCAAAACGTTGTAGTGTGGGGACAGCTGTGTATTGTATATAGTTTATACGATAGAGGATTCAGATTACATGATTATAACCTCAGGCATATATACATAATTTTACCATAGAAAGATGCCAGATCATACTGATATACTGAATTTTGATATATTATATTATTTGTGAGAGAATTAAATTCGGAATAACGAACTTTCTCTAACGTGGGATCTATAAGATACAAGTACAAACATTAAATATTATACCCGCACCTAGGACACCAACTATGACACAGCGCCTCGCACAATAGCCGGCGCCTTAGACCACTCGACCACCTAGCCAACCTAAACATATTGGTTTTGGTGGACGGGTCATACTAAGGTCGTACTACTGAACGTGTCAGATATCTTCGTGCCTTTCCGTCAAATAATAACAACCATAGCGTATAGTTTATACGATAGAGGATTCACTTTACACGATTATATCCTCAGGTATGTATACAACATTTTACCATAGAAAGACTCCAGATCATACTGATCCCCTGAATTTAGATATATTATATTATTTGAACGTGTCGGATATCTTCGTGCTTTTCCGTCAACGACAACCATAGCGTATAGGTTATCCAAGTAAATATGAGAATGACTTAATCAAAAAAGGGTCAAACCTTTATAAAAAAAATTATTTCCTTTCATTTGTTTATCTTTGTGATCATTCTCAAAATTATCATGCCAAGTCACCATAGCAAATTTGAAAACAATACAATGGAAGACAAATGAGGATAGAAACACAAGGCACATTCCTCAGTACAAATGAATCTGAGAATAAGTTAAAAGGAACGAAAGTCTTACAAAATAATAGCATCAACATACGTTTTCTTTATGAACATTCTGATGTCACATTGTCAAATTGAAAAAATCCACATGAAGATAAATGATTCCAATATCTGTGTAGGCAGATAAATGGACGGACGGACGGATGGACGGACATGCTCAAACCAGTATACCCTCTACCTACACTTAGATTCGTGAGATGTTATAACATGTAAAGCAGGGAATACGTTTAAAAATGTCTCTGTTTTAAAGAAAATATAATGTTTAATGTGTGTACACAGTATAACTACGTATTTTTGTAATAATGTACAGCGTTCTGTTGCAATGTCAAGTACAACTGGTCATAAAACCGTCTCAAGTATGGATCATGTGTATTTTTATGGCGATTATATTTTATTATCATTGTGTTTTTATAAACGGATCGATGTGCATCAGAACTGATACATGTTTTTAGTTGTGTTATCAGTAAATTAAGTGTAATATCTTGTTTACATTTCTAAACTTATAAAACACATCATCGTGCCATGATCACAATGCACAAAGCTTTACTTGGTGTACAAGTGGTCATAATGGGTTTCAATTTGAATTTAATTAATTAATGAATGTTGGCATTGTTTCTCTAATGATTGCGTTAACATTCTCTTTTAAGCCTGATGTGTTAACAATTAATATTACATGACGTAAGTGTGTACGTGTTAAAAGTAGATACAAAATTCGATCAAATGTAGCATTCAAAGAACACAGTTCGGCAAAGACGCGCACACCAGTCAGTGGACAGTTACAAGTATAAATAGCTGCAAAGGTTGTGACAACACAAACATAAAACAGTTGAGTACGGGGGTACCGCAGTGAAATAGTCAGTAGTCTATTGTGTAAGCCTCTGTTCTTTCCAGTTACAAATTATGAAACTACTGTTATGTAGAGCACTTTCTTTATTATTTATCCATGGCCTAAACAGTTGAAGAGATTCCACCAATGTGAAAGAAAAAAAGCGTTCTACTTAAAATTAATTTCATGCTCGTCACACAAAGCACTATTTTCTAAAGAAATGCATTTCGTTTCTGGTGATCTCGATATTTTGGCCCTTTGTTTGACTTAAAATTTAAACGGGGTTATTCATCACCTTCAGTGATAGTTCTAGTTCTAATTGTTATCGTCCTTATCGGTATTTAATGTCTGCTGTGAAGTTTCAAAATTAGTTGTTTTCCCCGCCCCACATGTTGTCTGAGTTGAACCCGGGTCGAAAAGCTCTTTAAGAACATTTTTTTTTAGATATGCTGCTTATTTATTTTGCTAATATAAAATATATAGGATATCTTTGGCGCTTGGACCAGTCTATTTAACCTAAGATGCACAAATAAAGAACTTTGTAAACATGCAATATTTGGTGAACAATTTAAAAGAGCTTTTGGAATTGGCACCGCAACAAAAAGTATTTTTAGATGCATAAAATACAGCAATAATGATATGTATCCATTTATTGGTTGTGTATAGCTTTATATACTGAAAGGAAAATGAAACGCATAATCAAAAGATTGCCTATAGTACACTATTATTCACACCAGATTCCACGTAATATTACAGATATATCTCAACGTGTTTTGTACAACTAATTACAGAAAGGACAACTGTGTCATGTAGTAGACCTTTTAATCAAAGTATACTGTGTTACACGAAATTCATAAATGTTGAAGTTTCGCTTGGAAAAGTCAAGCAATTTCAGTATTGTGTTTAATGTTAAGAGATTGCAACGTTTAAAGCCTAGGTTTGCTCATCTGCTTGAGCCAAATGCGCATTCTGCCGACAATGAAACTTTAACGTGGTAACCATTGGTGTGTTCGGTTCTGTTTAAACCTTCTTTCCGAAAGGACTGGCCTAATGTCACCCTGTACCATTCGATTAGCAATAGCATATTAAACATACAATATATAGCGAAAATACCCATTATGCGTTTCTTTTTTCCTTTCAGTATAGTATGTGTAGTGCGTTTTGCAGTTAAAGTAGTTATAGTGCGAAGACTAATATTGTATCCATTCATGGAAGCAGAAGGGATGAGTGTATTGCTATAAAGATAACAATGATGCTCAATAAACTTTATTCAATAAAACATTCCAATAAACCGATGCCTGAACGGTGTAAATTGCATCAAACCCGGTGCGTTGTGTATAATGAAAAACATCACAGCGTGGAGCGTGGTACTGATAAACAGACGACCGTAACACATACAAAACATCGTAACAACAGCTGTGTGTTACATGATCGCTGTTGGTTATTTTATCAAGATCAAATGGAAAGTAGATAAATAGATGAAATATATAAACAACTGCAAAACACATAACACATATAAGCTCAACGGTAGGGGTAGGTTTACCAATCGGTTATAAAGTTTACAAGAAAATTATAAGCTATTATGTTTTAAAAACATAAAAAAGTAATATATCTATGTCATGTTAGGGACATTCTGTCAGAACACTGGCATCTACCTGTATCACTAACCGAAGCGTTCCTGCGCAACCGCCTCTGCGTTGTTATTGATCAGGATGCACATTCTTAAATACACGTACAGATTTAATTTTAGGATTATTACCAAATATGACAAGGATAGTTCTTGTTTGGGTGTTTGTTTCTATATTCACTAGTAAGTAACACTCTTTCTTTTAAACTTAGTTACTGTTTTTATATTTAACTTCTTTAGTACAGGAAATAACAGTAAAATATCTGTATACAGTTATATTAATTTAGTAGATATAATAGTATTGAGTTTCACATTACATCTTTACATACATAGAGAATGATTTTAAACTATTGTTCGGGGCGCTTGTTTAAGCCGAAGTTTTTTATAGACTTTTTAGACATTTAAGTATTAACTAAATCAGGGTATAATAAATGAAACAGATATTTTAGTGGTAAATTGAAATACCTTACTTTTCAAAATCGGTTACTAAAAATTGAAAGTTGTTTTTGATAAGGCATTTTCAATGTAAAATTTTGCTGCATCAAATATTAGAAATATATATAAAACATTAATCCTTTTTTTCAGAATTTTTATCCAAAAATGATTTTAATAATGTGTTGGATAAACGTATATTAGGACATCATGCAAGTTTTATAGGAAACTATTGAGCTAACTGAAATTATTTGTGATTTCTTAATTTTCTGCTGTCCCAGCAACAATGAGATTACATGGGAAAAGTCCCATCAAAAATGCATTTTGGCTGTAAAATATTTATTTCTCAACTGATTTTCAAAACTAAATTATGTTTATTTACCTCTACAAATGCCAGTTCCAGTAATATATAATCTGTGTACGTATTGCTAAATTTATGTTATTGCTGAAAAACCTTTGGCTGAAACAACAGCCCCCGACAATATTTCCCTTTCCATATAAGATTTATGAAACTCGTTGAGAAATATTTTAATTTTAACGAGCCTTTTGCTGAGTTTACCTGTATACATGAGTTTCATACATCTTAAATGAAATAGGGACACTCTTGAGATCCGTTTTATCACATGACATTACAGTCAAATGTGTATTTCATAGATTCAAGATTCAAGATTCTTTATTAAGTAACGTAAACATTACAATGTTTCTTGTTACGTGATACAATGAATGATATTATATACAACAGTCAGTCAAAGATATACAAACATATACATATAGGATATAACTTTAAAGGGACACATGGCAACCTTCAATTTTAAAAGCTCACAGCGTCCCGCTAGTTTTTCTGCATCACTTGCATTTGTTCAGTCATTACTATTAATTATAAGAATAGTATAAAGCAATTATTTTTTCCAAATTATTAACTGTTGATTGTATTGCACCAATAATATTGGTAAACCTATGGTAGAATAAGACGAAGCATTGGTAATAGGAACCAATGCATAAGCGTCCGTTATTTTTGTAAATAGTGGCAACAAAGTTTATAATAATTTGAATCCCTGCTCTGATACAGTATGTACAGAAAATGTTAAACATAAATTGTATTGCCATATATTATGCAAACCGGTTTGGCCACACGTTCTAACAACATAAGTTACCAATACATTATATTCCAAATATGTACATGGCTATGCTAGTAGTTACAAGTATATTTTATACAGAGAAGAAATAGGAAATCGCATTACTATATCGCATCTGGGCTGATAATTTATATAAAGCCCTGATCGCATGCTATATATGTTGTTCTCGTCCTCGTCATTATTTGTATCAAACAGTAATACAATATATTAACAAAGACACCTTCAACAGATTTGCTCTTATTTTATGAAACTTTAATGAAACTTAAAAATTCATTGTGTTTGCCTTCGTTTGTAAGATCTATAGTTTCTTTGTGCGTAAAATAAGCACAACACTGTTTTGCTTTAGTTTATTACTGTCAGCTTTCCGTTTTGTTGGCGGTAAACTATTCATCAGTATACCAGTCGTAAACTATTCATCAGTATAACATTCGTAAACTATTCATCAGTACAACAGTCGTAAATTATTCATCAGTATAACAGTCGTAAACTATTCATCAGTATAACAGTCGTAAATTATTCATCAGTATAACAGTCGTAAACTATTCATCAGTATAACAGTCGTAAACCATTCATCAGTATAACAGTCGTAAACTATTCATCAGTATAACAGTCGTAAACCATTCATCAGTATAACAGTCGTAAACTATTCATCAGTACAACAGTCGTAAACAATTCATCAGTATAACAGTCGTAAACTATTCATCAGTACAACAGTCGTAAACTATTCATCAGTATAACAGTCGTAAACTATTCATCAGTATAACAGTCGTAAACCATTCATCAGTATAACAGTCGTAAACTATTCATCAGTATAACAGTCGAGACCTTATCTTTATTACAGGAACGAAAATAGTTTAAACAAGGAAACAAACATAAATCATAACAGAGCAGAACAGAATTGTATTCAACTTGTACACAGTACCTCTTTGGTCAACATGATTTTACACAATACATGATTTAAGTTAACAGTATAATACAAGTATTATACAGTATTTTGTACAATTTATTAATAGAAATAAACAATATTGAAACACAAATAACAAGAACAGCATGCTTTATAACATGTTGAAAGGTGATTATACAATACATATACCTTATAGTATAGAACGAACTTAAACTGCTTAATAAAATTAGTCTTTGGTCAAATGCTCTTTTGATGTATTTAGCCAAATTTATTAGTTCTTTTTTATTTTCAGATTTCATTAATACTCAGAATTTCATAAAAATCGGACGTTTATAATATTTTTCAATAAGAAACTGCTTCTTATATCATAAAAAGCAGGGCAAATTGTAATGAAATGATATTCATCTTCTATTATCGTTTGTCTTGTTTCACAAAATGTACAGTATCTTTCATTTCTTTCTATTTTATTTCGTCCATATCTACCTTGCTCAATTCTTAGGGAATGAGAGGAAAGCCTTAGCTTCGAAATAAAACAAGTTACTTAGTACAATATCAAGATATTTTTCAAATGCAAACTCATGTTTAAAGTATTTATACGAAAATAATGCACCACTATTATCAACGTTTTTTAATTAAACAATAATTATTTTTTTTAAAATTAAACAAATTTCTTTGGATTAACGCTATGTGGGTTTAACAACACATCACCAAAGCCATGTTCTTTGAGTAGGGTATTTACATTAACAACTTCTGTATTACCATAATTACAGTACAATGACAAAATATTTGGGGCACGGTTTAAGTATTTCTCACGATTCGAATATGTCAAATCACTAAATAATATATGATATCACTAATTAGTTTATGATATCCCATATTTGTTTTTTTATATCAAGTATTCAGTTAGTGATATCATTAAATCGATTTTTTCATATAAATAATTCATTTTTATGATATTACAAAATACACTGATTTAATGATATCACGGAATTATTTTGTGATATCACTTAATCGAATTGTTTGGATTTATTTTTTAATATCAATAATTCATTTTAGTGATATTACAGAACAGAACAGAACTCAAATCAGAACAGTGATACAAGAGTATACAGTTCATAGTTGTTCTAACAATACACATGCCATGGTGTTAGTAATCAAAATTGAACAATGCGTAATTAAGGTGACTAATCGTACATTCAAAAGGCTATTTATAAATATAATAATATTATGTCTTGGGTGGGAAATGATTTGTCGCATGGCGAGAGTTGGGTTGGAACGGGTTTGGGTAAATGCCTAGCAAACAAAATTAATTGTAATATTTAAATAAATATTTAAATAAATAAATAAATGACCTTCTATGTATTTATTCTGTCTTTCAGTTATGTCATTATTTACTATGTGTTTGAAACAGACTATACTTTGAGTTGCATGTTATTACATTCGCAACGTCTCGATAAAGCCTGACTAGCGGGATTGGCCGAATTAGCACGATTGAGGTATGAAAGCACTAATTATTTTCCCAATAGACACCAATGTTAAAGTGTCACATATTAGTAATTTGCTGCAAATTCAACTCAAGTATGGATAATGCAGCAGTGTAATGTTCATATAGAAAACTATTTTTCCACTTGAAAAATCACCAGAAAACGTGGGGTCACAAGACATATAAGAAAGTTCTTGTTTGTTTACTAAACAGGTCAAGAGAACAGCTGTTTTTATTGATCGCCTGTTTTCATTGCTCACAAAGTGTAAGCATAGAGTCGAAATTTCGAAAATGTTCATCAGTGATCCAGTAAAACCTATTAATACGCTTCTTATACATATAACCACAAAATCGAATAGAAATGGGCAGTTTTCCCCTACTTATAATGCCCGTTTCCATCGAAAAAGGTGGGATTAGCTTTTATTATAGGAACTACATTAGACTACACCTCGGAGGTTTACATGTAATTGGTGGTGGTAAACCTATAAGAGGAGAAAAAATGTTCATATGTTTCTTAAATGAGGATTTTTTGTTGTCATTTTCATAACAAGCTTAAAAACACCTACTTCATGCAAATCGAATGATTATTTGCCGTGATATGGTCTTTTGAATACCAAGGACAATAGTCTGAAATTGACAAAAGTCAGAGATATTTTTTCTAATTTTACACTTTCTGAATTGTCATACCAAACGGCACTTCTTGTCAATACACCATATTAAATAGATCAAATGTTTAGAACATTCAATGGATATAAATAAAATATGCATTTTAGGTACAATTAGGACGATGAATATGCCAATTTATGTCGATTTTCATGCCAAAATTGATTTTTCAGTCAGATTCTTCAAAATTGGTGGTACCATACCTGATTATAGTAGCGAATACGAGCTTAATAATGCCAAAAATACCGCTAAAATCAGAATTGATACTAGCTGAGCGCTACCAAGTCGAGTTTGAATGATAAGGAATACTATTTTACCTTTTACACAAATCTTCATTTTTCACAGTATCCTATTTTAGGTGGGTAGGGGAAGGATTTAGTAGTTTCATGCCTACCAAACCGGTTGTCATGCAGATTTAATTTATTGAAAACATGTTGCAAACATGCAACCCTACATGTTGATACCAAAAAGACATAGTTCAACTGCAAACACTTCACCAATACGTCATTTTAAACAGGAAAAAAAATGAAACTCAAAATTACGGCTTTTATAGATAAAATTGGACTAAAAACGCTCAAAACCTATGTAATAAACTACGGAAAACTTATTTCTGAGCTTATTGTACCAACTGTAATCGGAAAAGTGTCCCTAGGTACGAATCTGAGCGAGTCCTAATTACTGCACGCATCTCATATAAGAGAAGAAAACATGTTCAGATGTTTCTTAAATGAGGATTTTATGTTGTCATTTTCATAACAAGCTTAAAAACACCTACTTCATGCAAATCGAATGATTATTTGCCGAGATATGGTCTTGTGAATACCAAGGACAATAGTCTGAAATTGACAAAAGTCAGAGATATTTTTTTTAATTTTACACAATCTGAATTGTCATACCAAACGGCACTTCTTGTCAATACACCATATTAAATAGATCAAATGTTTAGAACATTCAATGGACATGAATAAAATATGCATTTTAGGTACAATTAGGACGATGAATATGCCAATTTATGTCGATTTTCATGCCAAAATTGATTTTTCAGTCAAATTCTTCAAAATTGGTGGTACCATACCTGATTATAGTAGCGAATACGAGCTTAATAATGCCAAAAATACCGCTAAAATCAGAATTGATACTAGCTGAACGCTACCAAGTCGAGTTTGAATGATAAGGAATAATATTTTACCTTTTACACAAATCTTCATTTTTCACAGTATCCTATTTTAGGGGGGGGTAGGGGAAAGCTTTAGTGGTTTCATGCATACCAAACCTGTTGTCATGCAGATTTAATTCATGAAAACATGTTGCAAACATGCAACCCTACATGTTGATACCAAAAAGACATAGTTCAACTGCAAACACTTCACCAATACGTCATTTTAAACAGGAAAAAAAATGAAACTCAAAATTACAGCTTTTATGGACAAAATTGGACTAAAAACGCTCAAAACCTATGTAATAGACTACGGAAAACTTATTTATGAGCTTATTTTACCAACTGTAATCGGAAATTGTCCCTAGGTACGAATCTGAGCGAGTCCTAATTACTGCACGCATCTCTTAAAGGTATGAAAGCACTAATTATTTTCCCCATAGACACCAATGTTAAAGTGTGAAATATTAATGATTTGCTGCAAATTCAACTCAAGTATGGATAATGCAGCAGTGTAATTTTCATATAGAAAACTATTTTTCCACTTGAAAAATCACCAGAAAACGTGGGGTCACAAGACATGTAAGAAAGTTCTTGTTTGTTTACTAAACAGGTCAAGGGTACAGCTGTTTTTATTGATCGACTGTTTTCATTGCTCACAAAGTGTAAGCATAGAGTCGAAATTTCGAAAATGTTCATCAGTGATCCAGTAAAACCTATTAATACGCTTCTTATACATATAACCACAAAATCGAATAGAAATGGGCAGTTTTCCCCTACTTATAATGCCCGTTTCCATCGAAAAAGGTGGGATTAGCTTTTATTATAGGAACTACATTAGACTACACCTCGGAGGTTTACATGTAATTGGTGGTGGTAAACCTTGACATTATTTGGGAGTTAGTCTGGTACCCTTCCCATACTGCGCTCGCTAGTAGCGAGCTTAGTAGGGGAAAGGTACCAGACTAATTTGGGAGTTTACAAAATC
This sequence comes from Cyrtodaria siliqua, assembly GCA_037043455.1. Lineage (NCBI taxonomy): Eukaryota > Metazoa > Mollusca > Bivalvia > Adapedonta > Hiatellidae > Cyrtodaria > Cyrtodaria siliqua. The sequence goes on along the minus strand of JAWPHD010017628.1, from coordinate 24,291 downwards.
TATTTATAAACATCGTGGGATTGCCGCATTTTCTGGCCTTGGTAAGAACATAAGTAGCAATCTCTACCCAGAGTGCACTCGTTCCTAATTTGACTCTGTCAACGTCAAAGGAAGTAGGGCGAACGGTTAGGTCACGTGATTGTTCAAAAAAGTTATGACGGTTTTTATAATAAATCCTTTTGCGTGATCTGCAAAGATAAAATATAGACCTATATTTTTTTTTCAATGAGTTAATTTTTTTTAGTAATTTTCTGCTATCGAGCTTCGGTTTGAATTGTTTACTTATGCGTATCGAATGAGAAGAACTAAGTACGTATAAGTTTTGTAGTAAAATAGTCCCGATTAAAACTAAATTGTTTTCGTGCATTATTTCAAATCTTGCAACATCTAATCTGCAGATATTCTGAAAATTATATTTACACAAGAAATAAATTAGTTTCAGGCAAACATATTCCAATTTAACAGGTTTTACCAAAATCTTGTAATTTAGTAGTTAGCAGAGATATATGTGAGTGCAAGGAACGGTAACTCTGCGTGGAGATTGAGTGCAAGGAACGATAACTCTGCGTGGAGATTGAAGTAGGACACGTGTGTTTGTATGTTTTGGGATGTTATTCTTGTGAAAACACTGAGATTGAAGATGACAATATTCATTTGCAAGGGGGAGGTATGTTAGCGTTTTGCACTTATACAATACTACTGTAGTGTTAACAGGCCTGGTCAAAAGACAATTTGGTTAAATCATATACACAGAGAACATGAGGTTTACATGTTGTCTGCATCAATATCAATATGTGTAGTATAGCAGGGCTGTTATTGCAAGAATCATAAGACAGCAGGCAAATTATATTAACACAGAAATGAGAAAACAACACTTTGCAAAGTGATTGCAAATATAATACATCAATTAAAATTATCTGAGACAACGCAATCTCATAATTGATCGTATGGCTTTGGCTGTGAAAGTAAACACGCTCACCCATACCACCTCACACCCATACCACCTCAAATGCATTCGCATTAGACCAACTTAAAATACCTTAGTTTGCCCAGACCCGACCTGAAATTTTTCAGATTGGTAGGGTTTTCTTTAAAATAAAAAGGTAATTCATATTTGTACTGAAAAAAATAGTTTGGAGTCGGGCAGAAATCATTGGACAAACAAACATTATTTTAATTATGGCCTTATAAAATGGTTTTTCAACCCCTCTGATAAACTAAAACAAAATCCTTTATAATCTCAATTGATAGAGTGCGGTGATTTTCAAATAGCGTATTCATAACAGTATTATTATGAATACAACAGCAATTTGTTATATTCATAACATTATTATTGCCCCGTGTGGTTCTCGGGCAAAGAACAGGGCCACTGCAGATCCCGTTAGATGGGATAGGCAGAGGGGTAGAACCCACCCATCCCAAATTCATTTTCATTCTATCATTTTTAGTTCATGCTCATTAAAGGTCTTCATCATGACCCCTGCAATGTTTCAGGTGCCATCTCGCTCAAATCACCAGAGCAGTGGCAGAAAAACAATAAACGTGGTTCAAGCGTAAACGTGTCTACAATAGACTTTTCAGCAACTCTGCAGTTCTGCAGTGATAAGGTTCTAGACCCATTTTTCATGTAAATGGAGGATGAGCCGGGCATGTTCATTCATGTTAGGCGCCATATAATATTTCATGTGTTGGTGCGCCTTAAAACCCAATTCAAGTCAATTCAATAACATAAAATTGTTAAAATGTGTACAAAGTACAATGGTTGTGTGCGTGTTTGAGGTAAGTATTCAATTGGCACTAACTTTAGAACAGTGTGCACGTGTATAACAAGTAAGTATATCCGCATCGTTAATAATGCTATTCATAGCATACTATATGTCCGCGGAAACATTAAATATCACAAAAAGGATCAAATTGAATGTGCCCGCGGGTTACCTGAATAATACGTCCCTAGCAAATGAAGATGTTGTTTAGGCTGCGTATAATCTAAATAATACCGGTGATAAATGAGTATGGATTAAAGTGCTTTCAAAGGTGATACACATTTCAACATTATTATACGTTTGACAAAACATGTAATTAATTTGGGTTGAAACTTATTGATTTTTGTAAATCCATGAATGTACGCATAGTTAACGGTCGCTTATTTCATGATGATGACTGTGGGGCTTATATTTACGCCTCAATGCATGGTGCATCTGTGATTGATTATTTGTTAACAAAATATTGCAATTGATTTTAATGTTTGTCCATTCAACGAATGGAGTGATCATTGTCCTGTTTCCTTTGCACTGATTTGTAATGTTAAACGTAAGGTTGCTACTGTGAACAGTAGTGTTCGATATAAATGGTCTGTAGTAAATTAGAAGTAGTTGATGATTTTAATTATTTGGGTACCGTGTTTAATTATACTGGTAATTTTTCTCTTAATCAAGAACAATTAGTTGGTAAAGCTTTGAAAGCTCTTAATGTTTTATTTCAGTTCAATTCAATTCAATTCTTTATTCGGTACAGACATTACAACCTGTTTCGCCAATACAATACAGGCGGATACAATTCAATACATTTTAATACAATGAGAAGAGTATGTTGTAAATGAACATGATACATCAAGTCATGGATATACAGGTACCCTGGATTTGAAACTGCCTATACGCCCGTGTATAAGCGTTTATTTATCCTCGCTGTATTGCACTAAGCATTTTAGCGAGCAGACCTAGGTTTAAAGTCTCATCCGAAGGACTGGTAAGGTAGGAAATAATTTTGAAATATTTCGATAATTAACCCAATACGCCCCCTTGTTAATTCTCGAGTTATCCGCCGAATGACGAATAAGCTGGTTCCCTGATTACTCTGCGGTAAACAACAGGGGTACCAGGTGCGTGGTGTCCATTTTTGACGCGATCGATTATCCTGAAATGAGTTGATGCTGACATAAAACTAAATTAGTAACATACTACTACGCGATCTATTTCAAATATCGAACTAAGTTATTTAAATATACATGTACTGCTTTTAATTTATTGAAATAATTATGGAATACATAACATAACTTGGATTTTAACGGCGAAAATACACTCGATAGCTGTGTTGATTTTCTTTTTCTACAGTTTTCGGCTTAAATCTCTAGAAATTTAACTCCTCTTTCATTTACGGTACGATATTCAAAATAATTATTCCTTTGTATTGCCATTATTGTGAAGATCTGATTGATGGCCTTGAAATTCTGTATGGCCTTTGTTTTATTCTCAAATTACGCAGTTGAAATTGATTGAAAATTCATTAAAAGGTCCTCCAAATTGAAATAACTTTCCTTTGTATTACAAAGATAATGATTAGCAGTTTCTAAAAATACTTCGGTCAAAATCGTAAACCTAATCGTTCATCGGTAAATCACGAATCCATACGGCACATTTGCCCCTAATACACACCTGTCACGGAAACGTAACTGAGGTTTCACGGAAACAGCCGAATGGAAAAACCCCGTTGACGTCACGCATTACCTACGGTTCGTTAGAAACCAAAATGGCGGACACAAACCAAGTAAACAATGCGAGCGAAGTGGACAATCAACATTTTGTGTACCCCATCCACTTTGATTCTGAGCATGATAAAAATAATTTTTCATTCATTGTGATGCTCTAGCCAAGGGGTGCAGGTCGTGCATTAGGTAAAATCATATCAAAGATACACAACTATAAAGACTTTGGATATAAATCATATCAAAAACTATTTGAATCTTGTGTTGTACCAATCTTAGACTATTGTTCGTCTGTATGGGAGTACAAACATTACCAGACAATTGACAACGTGCAGAATCGAGCTATACGGTACTTCCTGGGCGTGCATAGATTTGCGCCGAAACTCGCGATTACTGCTGATACAGGATGGCTACCTAGTAATTATCGACGCTGGGTATCGATGATCCGTTACTGGAATAGACTGATATTGTTCGACGACAATAGGCTTACTAAACGCATCTTTAATATGGACTATAATAAATGTCGAAATAATTGGTGTAGTGATTTAAAAACAGTTATGTCTAATTTGAATCTGAATAATCATTTTGAAAACAAAAACTGTTATACATATTGACACTGTTAAGGATAAGATAAATGAGTACTACTCAAGTATATGGAAGGCAGATATAACAAAGGTATCTAAATTAAGGACGTATACAACTTTTAAAGACAATTTTGAAACTGAACAATATGTATTGTTAAATTTAAACAAACGAGAACGTTCACTGTTAGCACAATTTAGATGTGGTATTTTACCGTTAAGAGTAGAAACAGGACGATACGTTGGCGAGCCTCCGGAGCAAAGACTTTTGTTCATTTTGCAATCTAATACAGATTGAAGATGAAAGACATTTTTTACTTCAGTGTACATTTTACAATGATGTAAGAGCAGACGTTTTTAAAGATCAGTTTTCAAATAGACAGTTTAATATATTAAATGATGTGGATAAACTTATATATCTTGTCAGAAACGTTCCAAGAAAAGTAGCTAAATACATTGTTAAAGCTTATATGAGAAGAAGAAATGCATTATATAACTGATATCATTCCAATCAATATAATATTATGCAAAAGTTTAACATGTTTTATTTATTAATTGATAATGTTTAAAATGCCAACATAATTTCACTGTGAAAATTATATTACTTGTATTGTATAGGTGACTTATAGGGTCCATTGGGCCGGGTGTTGTGTTTAAATTTCTATTATTGTATATTATGTTACGATGTACACATGTCACTTTAATAAAATATTTACTTACTTACTTACTTACTTATAAAGAATAAATGAAAACAATGAACGAATAATACAAATAAACTCATGATATTTGATTTTTCAATGTCTTCATCCTGTGACTGTGTCTCCGTCTGTGGGTCTGCAAATCGGAGAATCGGTGAATTGCGTCAGGTTTCAGCATGGTTTTAAGTTTTGATACCTACTGTATACACTCATTAATTCCGGACACCTAATTAATTAAAGAAAATAATAAAACTAGTGCTCGGAACATATTAAGAAATCAATCTTATTTCAATAGTTTTGATGCTTTTATAAATTCGGACATCGGGAGAAAAGATGAATTATTCGCCGAAAATGACAGGTTAAAATTACGATCAACGACTTCTAATTGCTGTTTGCATCTCGATAAGTACCAACAGAGGCAGCAGAATATACTTCAATGAATTTAATTGTAACTTGTTTGATGCAATTAAATAAAAAGTTTTTGATCGTGCTTTTTTACTGTTATTAACGAGCCATTTTGAAGCAATTACATTATTACTGTCCCATGCTATAATTCTGTGTAATCGGTCAGGCGCGTGTTGAAACAATTGTCCTAAACCAGGTAAAACCATTCCAATGTAGGTGTTACGGGTTGTTTTGTGTTGTCGCTGTCGTAGCTAGTGTGTAGTGGGCCATTCCATTATCTGGCATTACCAGCAAATCAATACGGTCTCGCTCACACAGGTAAAGTACGGAATTCCGTTAGGGCCATCGCCTTTCAATGTGTTGATCTGAAACGCGATACTCGATAGTACGATGATGAAACTACTGTGCGATTTGTTGTCTGTTTGTACAGCCACATGAACTATTTTTTATTTCATACTATAACTTTAGCATGGCATGCTTTGTTTTTTAGCTTCGATTTGAGGAATAACATGATGGTGCAATTAAATGTATAAAGAATACGACTATTTTATAATTTTAATTTATTTTCTGCAATACCTTGTATGTTTTTATTTTGTAATAAAATAATCAACATGTTTTAAAATTGCATTGTCTCATTATTCAATAAAGTTCATTGCTACATTTCAAACAAAATATAATAATTTAATATAATAAACTAGATGTCATAATTGTTCATTAGTTCATTGTTTACACATTTTTTATTAGTTCACTGTTGTGGATTGAATCGCATATAGCCCAGTATACTATTACACAGTCCGCATTAGCCAGCATATAACTACACTTGTGTGACTAGAACGTGACAGTTCCACAGATCAAACAGTGTACCGCTCACTCACCACAAAACCCACTCTACCCGCGTGTAAAGTGTGTCTCGGTGTACTGATTTCACAGGTTTTACAGTTTGCCCAAGTTGAGTACCGTAATTTTAGACAGTTTATAGAATAGCCGCATACTTACCAATAAGTGATCATTAATGGATGGATTTTCGTAATTACCGTAAACAACGAAGGTGAGATTGCCCCGAACATCACAGTTAAAAATACTTACCGTAGAATGTTAATTTACCGTTCCCTCTCAAAATATTCGGACATTGGCATATATGAATTAATTTTGGAAAGTTATATTTCCGGACACCAAAAAAAATAATTATGTTATCCCGTCTGAACTGATAGAGTAAATGTAATTTCTTTTTCGTTTCATAAGAATCATCAAAATCTTTCTCAGTAAAATGGTCCAAACATACGCGAGAGTGCTCTGAAAAATTCCATTTCACACCGTTTTGCAAAACAAGTTCAATCCATTTAGTTCGATGACGGCAACATGGAAATTGTGTGTAGACTTACACTGCCTTCCTGTTTACTTTTTCTACAAAAGCTTAATGAGCACCTTTTCACCATGATGAAGACACGAACACATCAATAATATTCCAGAGTTTAAAACACTTAGGCTATATGAGAAAAATGGACATCCAACAAGAGTAACGGTTTGTTACACATAGATACGCGCCATAATTGATTATGTAAATTAGGAAGTTTGTACGGAAGATGTGATTGGTCGTCCCTTATGACGTCATTTTCCGAAGATCGATCGCGCACCAGTTTTTTTTGTGTACAGGTAAACTTCATACCTGTAAAACTTGCATTTATCAACGGTTTTTGAGAAAACGGACGATGACATTGACATTCTTTTATAATAAGCTTTCATTTTAAATCACTTTATTTTTCAATTTGGAGGACCCTTTAAAAAATCTCGAGTAGTTTTCATTAAAATGTATACACATTTCAAGAAGTCAAATTAATGTTTTATTTACGGTACTATATTCAAATTAGTTATTTCTTTGTAATGCCATTATTGTGTAAAATCAGTTATGATGTACGTGTTTTATAATTATGTGAACGCCACGATACCTGTGTATTCGGTATGACACGTTTGACTTTTGGGTACTTGCGCGCAATAAAACAGAAATATTATATCGATCACCAACATCCTGTTCTTTGAACCACAAGACAACCCTTTGAATTATATTTGTTACCGCCCTTCTAAAGATTGTTAAGGGGACAATATGCCGAAATACCGCGGACCCCACCTTGTATATTCGGTATGACACGTCTGACTTAGGCGTGGAATGATGTAAAGCATTCCACCGATTATTACATCCTGTTTATTGGCACAAATGGTGACAAAACTGAATTGTATCAAAATACAAATGCCGACACAGACACGGTGTGAATTAGAAGGTCAGGCGTGCAATATGGAACAATCTACCACTAAATGAATATCCTGTTTATATTGGTTTAAACAGTATTTATTCAAGAAATGTGATGAACAATGTTTCGATAATACATGTACAGGCTTTGAAAACAAGCTTTCGATGATTTAAATATGTATTTTATAATTGTTGTATATATGTTATGATGATGTACTTAACGTACAGGTCCCCATATAAACCATGTTCTCATATTTTTATAATATTCTGTGCTATTGCGTCAAGGCAACTTTTGGATTTTTTCTTCCGTTTTTCCGTTCGACTTATTTCCACATATCATAGGTTTGTGGAAAATACTGAATACGTGCAAGAAGTATGCAATTGTTTATATGGAAAACTGCCTGATTTAGAGATTTGACCACTTGGTTTAATACAATGTAATAAGTCGATGTGAAGTCATATACTATCTATACTCGATATATTTCATAATAAGGAGGAATTGACATATTCAAAAATTTAAGGGTGCGCATATGAACTATATACATTTGTAAATTTGAGGATATTTGCGACTTGAATCTGAATTTGGTCTTGTCGTTATTTAAACAATTTTTTGAAAATAACGTATCAAATATGGCTATGTTTGACTTTTTTCATAAAAGTCGCATTGTACTCTTTTTATCGTTTTTGGCACCACAGTGTTAGTATAGTCACATGCAATTATTTTTAATAATCAGAAGTTCGCCTTGATAATACTTTTTATCTAATATATAAACTGTATCATTTGAATACTGACGTACAATAGTATTTATAAAAAGTCCTATTTTTTCACAGATTTTTACCGTGGAATTTTAATAAAAAATCAACGTTAAAGCCTTTATTTTTTTAAATGCCTCGATAAAAAGCTGGACAATTTTGATAGGTTTTGGAGAATTCAATTTCCTGTCGGAATATAAAATAAAAGTTGCGTGTCATCCTAATAGTTTGTCCAGTATGCTTCTTTTAATAAACACGATACCCTTACGAAAAAGCGGCTCTGTCTACGTCGCGTCGTAAATCGTATACTGTATAACGACGTCGACGCAAACGTTGGAAACAAAGATTGATCATAGATTTTAAAGGCATTTCCTGTAGTTTTTCATGCACAGAAGTTTGGGCGACTTCTCTTCTAAAGTTATTGGTGGATTTTCCTAAATATTTAAAGGAATGTCGATCTTGATGTCTAGTTGTATTTATTGTCTTTATTTATATAAATGCCTATTATTAGAAAAATTCATAAAATAGGAAATATATAACATTTTGTAAAAATTCAGACAAAATTAAAATATTTAAGCATAATTGGTAGGGTTCCAAAAACCAATATTAAATCTCAATATGCATGATGACCTATAATTTTAATTGCATATATTGTCTTACTATAATATGTTCAAATAAGTGCCTATGAATTTTGAACAAATTCTGTTATTAGGAACACAACAACAAAGGAAAATATACCATTTCTATATTCTAAACAAGCATGGGGACCTTACATTTTTATTGCACATTTTGTTTTTATATATGTTAAACTATGTGCTTAGAAAGTTTAAACAAAGTCTATTATTGGGAACATACAGAAAAAAGGAAATTGTATCATTATGTGCTAATTTGTGCATAAATTGTGAGTAATGGTCTCAACAGATTTTGAAAAAAAAGATAGGTTTTACATAAAGATGAGCTTTAAATGTTATCATAATTAAATGTTCTTTACTTTAATACAATTTTAGCAGAATTGTGATCAATGAATAAATTATTAGACTTCAAAAATGTCTTATTTAGCTGTTTCATGGACTTGTTCAACTTTTTGGACAGATGACATGATGTTGTTTTTTTTAAAATGTTAACAATTATGGTGACCTACCATAATTTTGCATTTTCTGTCTATATATATAACAGACTCACTGTACAAAAAGTTTAAAGAAAATCTGTTATGCAGAAAAAACTATAGAAAATATCTTTAATAATAATAAATACGGTTCCCTATTTTCTGCTTCTTCTTTTTCTTCGGAAAATTAAAGATCACAAAAAAGAACAAAAAAGGACCAAGGTGCCCGCAGGTGACAAATAATATGTCTGAGGCAAATTTATTGGTTTTGAAGCTGCGTATAATCTCACTGATTTCGGGATGTATATGAAGAATGTATATACGGATATGAGTTTGGGTTTGATTGCATAAAACATGATACACAAATTTATACAGTATTAAACAACGAATAAACAGCTGAACATTTACCAAACACTGATATTAACATAAGAACACATGCTTTATAAAAACAATTTAAGAGATAAACATGTTTCATGCTCTATCCTAACCTTCTCATTACAAAATTAATATATGATCAGAACAAAAATGTGTGCTTGTAAATTAGAATGATGACAGCAATAATCTCAAACATTCAGAACATATTTGGCGATAATAATTGCACTTGGTGCAAATATCGGATTGCAAGTATGGTGCAGTTAAATCTGAACTTAATAGATAGAGTTGCGTGACAGATTTTACCTGACACAAAATATTTTGAAATCTTCCCTACGACATTTTCGTACCTGCATGTTACTCTATTACGCTACATTTTCAATAATAAACACACAACTAAGATATGTATTCCCGTCAAAATTTCAATGAGACAGAAGAAAAAAAATACAATATGAAATAATTTGAGGATTTGGTAAAAGTGTGTGGGTTCGAAATGAGACGATAGATGATTATTGACCGAGATGTTTTGACTATGTTTGTCATTGCAATCTGTGCATGTACTTACATAAACATATTGTTTAAAACAATAGTTCAAATATGAAAAGGACAATTAACACACTGCTTAACATCAAAATAATCTTTACCCTATAAGCCGTTATTACCGAAATCACTTTTGAGATTGCACAAAGTTTACGTTTGGGACAACTTAAATGCGAACACCATGTTATATTAATGCGACACGACAACTTTTGAAATTATTTCTGGCGGGAGGTATACAGTGCTGGTTTTACCAAAGGAAAATGGGGTGGTCTGCCTCTACCATAAATCAAAGTGCTAAAAGCACTGATGGACTAGGGGTTTTGGAAATTGAACAGTTCTGTTGAGTGTACACTCAGTACATTTGAAAACGCAACACTTTGTTTTTTGTAATTTTTTGAAAAGTATAAAAGCTAGAACAATGCAATTTCGTATAGTATATATTTAATCATGATTTAATAGATGGTCAAAATTTCATTGCCAACATCAATATATTTCATATGAAAATCAACGGTTCAATTACCCCTATTCAAAATAAAATAAACACTTTCAATACCGAGTGTGCCACCACGAGCGTCTATTAAAGCTTAACATCTACGGTGCATAGAAAGTATTTTGGATGCAATCACATGCTGTGGCATACGCTGCCATTCGTCTTGTAGCGCTACACGAAGTTCCTGCGGTGTGGTAGAGGGGTTTACGCGGCCATAAACACGTCGCTTCAAGTCATTTATTGTGCGTCTGAAATGAAACGAACCATCAAAAATTAAAAAAAATCTAACATTTTCACCTTTTTTTTAAATTTATGACATTTATGCTGTTTTTGCAGTTGTTACGTTTATTGGCCTACTTACAAACCAATTATGGCTGAATTAGAATGCATTCTGCACAAAAAAGGTGACGCACCACCATTCAAAATTTGAAAATAAGGCAATTTTATTTTTAGTAATTTGAAAAAAGTGACAATGCTTATTGGTTATAGTGGATGAAAACACATACCCATGAGTACCAATCGTGTGTCTGGCTGTATCAGAAGCTGGCAGGAATCTGTTTCTGAGATGTGATACCCTCAGTCTGATGTCCTGTCTGGGGGTGGTTACTAGCTGCCTGCCTGGTCTAGAACGGTCACTGACAGTGCCTGTCTGTTGGTAGCATGTCTGTAGCCTAGATATAGTTGAGACATGGCAGCGAAGTCGTCTCGCTACCTCTCTTGTAGTGGCACCAACAGCCGTCATCACAATAGCCTGATTTCGCACATGTTCAGCTAAACGTAGCATAATGATTTGTGAATAAAATCAAATCATGTTGTGTTTTTATACCATACCGATGTTAGCGCTTTTAAGATAAATAAAAATAAACTTGCTTATGTCGTGATTATTCCAAATCTCGTGCAAAATGTGTTTTCAGTGTTTCAGGTAGTGTAACTCTTGTGTAATTATAAATTGTTAAATTTTAACAATAGGCACAAAGAAATATGTATACTTTCCTAAAATACAATGTTTGTTTGAACGAAAACCGCGTAGATAAAAAATATATGAAAGTCAAAAATGTTGCGTTTTCAAATGTACTAAGTGTACATGGTGTAAGTGCATTTATGAACATTGTATGCACTGACCTTGCGTATGTATTTGGATGGTACTACAGTCTGCCCACGGTGTTTTCTTTCCCGCCAAATGGATTAGTACAGACCATTGAATAATAATAGGTAACAGAAAAACCAATATAGCGAACAATTGTTATCAATAACGGTGCATTGTATTTTCCTATTTTACTATTGGACTGTCTGTAAGTATCAATTGTGTTCTGTGTTGACAAAACTGGCGGAAAACGTCTTCTTGAGTTCGAAGGGATTAGATTGTAATTATTAAATTCCGACGCATGCACCGGATAGAAATATGGGCCGTATGAGTTATCCTTTTAGGGTAAATACATCTAATTTTATTATTGTTTACATATTTTTATTTTATTGTGCTATGTATTCCATCATTTATTCATTCGGAGCAACATTATTCATATCTGTACAAAGTCGGATTCGAAAAAAATCTTCTCCACTCGATTAATAGTGATCGCGGGTCATGAAATTAACGCGTGATCAGTTCAATCTATTGCGTCTGAAATGCCGCTTCTACAGCGTAGTAATACTATTTGTAAATTCTGCAATTATAACATTTTGACGAAGACTTTCTTTAAGATTGTCTCCATTAGGTGACGGATGTTCCATTTTCCCGCTGATATCGCAAATGTTTACCTTTATTCTTTTTTGCTGAAAAATAACTACTTTTGCTCGGAAGCATTGGTCCTTTCGACATTAATATGCAAATGAGCTATTTTATCCCAGGTTTGCAAAGCTGGATGTACGAGGTCCAAGTTTACAAGGAAATCATAAGCTATTATGTTTTAAAAACATACAAAAGTAATATATCTATTTATGTCATGTTAGGAACATTCTGTCAGAACACTGGCCTCTACCTGTATCACTAACCGAAGCAGTTAGTTATAATTAGAATGTGCAGCCTGATCAATAACCGTGCACACAGAGGCGGTTGCGCAAAAAGTATAGGCCCGAACATCACATTTTTCAATTTTATTTCCATTTCCCACAGCTTATTTACGATTTAGATGATATTTTTCTGATTCGGAGAACTATTTCTTCTCTACACAAGGCCAGGGCCCCTATGAATATGCATACAGTGAGTGGGATGTGTTTATCTCTTTTATGGGAATGAACACCCAATCAATATGAAAGCTGAAGCTCTGTTTGTTAGCGTAGTGATACATTACGTCTGTGATGATCTGTTGCTGCTTCTAGCGTGCTCGAATTTTGTCGCCTGCTAAGGAATGGATTTTGAAAAGCCCCTAGTCCAAAAATCGACCGTCATGTATGGCATATATGATGAATTGGGATCACTTTGCAGGCACATTACGTCATCAACTCTCTACACTTAAACAATAGGGACGTGTATAATTATACACTTGAACAATAGGTAAGTGTATAGTTATACACTTGATCAATAGGTAAGTGTATAGTTATACACTTGTTCCATAGGTAAGTGTAGTTATACGCTTGGTCAATAAGTGTAGAGTTATACACTTGTGTAGGCATCACCCCTCTACACGTAAACAATAGGGACCGGGTATATTTATACAAATAATCAATAGAGACGTGCATAGTTATACACTTAAACAATAGGAAGGTGTAGAGTTATGCACTTAAACAATGGGGAGGTTTAGAGTTTTACACTTAAACAATAGGGCCAGATTTATTTTATTTATTGGTTTACGGGAATTGTTTTTAAAAAATTGCAGTAGGAAGGATGAAATAAAAATAAAATTAAAACCAGTATTTACATTGAGTCTATAATAAAATTGAAAATAAATGTAACTGTTTGAGATATTTCTTATTTTCATGTTTTGGAAAGCAACGTGTTTTGGAAAACAACAACAGAAGAACTCTTTTTTTTCAGCTATTTTTAAAATATAGTGAAACCTCTGGGACCGCTGTCTTTGCTTAGCTAGCTTTGGGATGCAAAATCCATGCTATCCACAGCACTACCGTTACAGTCTAAAGTCCAAAGCCCTGTTCTTTACACCCGCTATGTCCCGGATTGGGTCGGGGTAGGGGTTACAAACGACAAGAGTTTTTATTTAGTAAAAGGTTCAACCTAGTCTGGCATAGGGATGCAGTCTGTGGATATGGTGGTCTGTTACTGGTCAAATTGTCAGTGAATTCAAAGTGAATAAATATATCAAAACTGTGTGAGCAAAGTATAAAGTTTAGAACCGTAAGGTTTACTTATTATCTTCTGATTTGCTTTAACGTTACGAGTCCACCGGGGTTATCGCCCTTTTTCAATACAAGTATTTGGTAATGTACACTGGAAACCCCAGGGGTCGTGGGTTCAAATCTCAGTCGAGTCATATATTTTTTTAAACGTTGGTTCATGGGTTCCATTTTTTGTTACTTTTTTTACTCATTTTTTTTACTTTTTTTTATTTTAGTTTTCTCATAATAAACTTTGGCTCGTTTTTCTTTAATTAGAAGCTTAGGAGCCCTTATTGGATCAGTTTTATATAGAGTTATAGGGAAGAACTTCAAAAATCCTCTTCTCTGATCTCTGAAACTACAAGAGATAAAGATTTAAACATTTTTTATTTATTATCAGCTTATGGATCCTCTACCAATTTTGTTCAAATGGTGACCCTGGGGTCAAATTTGGGTCTGCCACAGGGATTACAGTTTTACATAGACTGATATAGGGGAAAACTTAAAACATCTTCTTCTCTGAAATTACAAGAGCTAAAGGTTTAATATTTTGTATTAGTATCAGGTTATGTTCCTCTACAAAGTTTGTTCAAATGGTGACCCCAGGGGTCATTTTTTCACAGACATATATAGGGAAACACTTTAAAAAAAAAAATTCTCTGAAACTACAAGAGTCAAAGGTTTAATATTTTGTATTTACACTCAGCTTATGGTCCTCTAACAAGTTTGTTTGAATGTTGACCCTGGGGTCAAATTTGGCTCCGAACCCAGTGGTCACATGTTTTATATAGACTTATATAGGGAAAAACTTTAAAAAAATCTCCTTCTCTGAAATTACAAAAGCCAACAGTTGAATATTTTGAATTTACACTCAGCTTATGGTCCTCTACCAAGTTTGTTCAAATGGTGACTCTGTAGTCAAACTTGGCCCTGTCACCGGGGTCACATATTTTACATAGACTTTTATAGAGACAAACTTAAAACATCTTCTCTGAAACTACAAGAGTCAACAGTTTAGTATTTTCTTTTTACACTCAGCTATATCCTCTACCAAGGTTGTTCAAATGGTGACTCTGTGGTCAAATCTGACCCACCCCTGGGTCACGTGTCTAACTTAGTTTGAGTGCTTATATTAACGAAACCTGAGCCAAATACATCCTCCACCTATATCATGGTAATTGAATTTACATAAAAACTAGTTTGATACTGCCATATCTGTCACACAATCCTTCTATCCCCCCTGCCCCCCCCCCCCCCCCCCTCCCACCCACCTACCACCATGGACACCATATAGCTCTTGTTTTAAAAGTAACATAATGAATAATACGTGAGGAGATAAAATGAAAAGTGTACTGGTTTTGGTTAAAATTACTTCACACTCTTCCCATTACTCTACATATTTCCACATATATTCCGCGTTCTTCGACATTTATTCCAATCCTCTCCACATTTACTCCACATTACTCCACAATACTCCACATTCTTCCACATTTACTTCACATTACTCCACATTCTTCCACATTTACTCCACATTCTTGCACATTTATTCCAATTCTTCCACATTTATTCCACACTCCTCCATATTACTCCATATTTACTCCACATTACTCCACATTTATTCGACTCCTCCACATTCTTCTATATTTACTCCACATACTTCCACATTTAAATATTCCACATTCTTCCACATGTATTCCACATTTTTCCACATTTACTCCACGTTACTCCACATTCTTCTACATTTACTCCAGTTCTTCCACATTTATTCCACACTACTCCATATTACTCCATATTTACTCCACATTACTCCACATTTATTCCACTTCTCCACATTTACTCCACATTCTTCTACATTTACTCCACATACTTCCACATTCTTCCACATTCATTCCACATTCTTCTGCATTTACTCCACATACTTCAGCATTTAAATATTCCACATTCTTCCACATGTATTCCACATTTTTCCACATTTACTCCACGTTACTCCACATTCTTCCACATTTACTCCAATTCTTCCACATTTATTCCACACTCCTCCATATTACTCCATATTTACTCTCAGTACTCGACATTAACTCCACATTACTCCACATTTATTCCATTCCTCCACATTTACTCCACATTCTTCCACATTTATTCCACACTCTCCCACAGTTTTCCACATTTACTCCACATTCTTCCACATTTACTCCACATTTTTTCAAATTACCCTACATTCTTTCATATTTACTCCACATTCTTCCACATTCTTCCACAATTTAGTCCCCGTCCTTCCACATTTGCTCCACATTCTCCACGTTGTTCTACATTCTTCACGTTGTTCTACATTCTTCCACATTTACTTTGCATTTAGTCCATATTCTTCCACATTTACTTCACATGCTTCCACAAAACTCCTTTGAACGATGCTCTGTATGTATTGAGCACCAAACTCTCCTAGGATCATCAGCGGTTCCAGGAATGTAATTGTAATCGTCATCAAGATGCGATTCATTATATGGAGAATGTTTTCATGAGTGGTTGAGTAATTGCTGGGGATTTGATTTTTGTTGGAAATCTTCATGGCATGAATATTCCATCAAAACGATTTGCGTGACTTGGTATTTGAACCACCATCAACTTGACCTCTATCTAAATCTATTTTACCTTTGTAAGTTTAACTCAGTTTCTAGTTGTTGATTTTTTTTTTTTTTTTTTTTTCATTTTAATTGCAATAGTTCCCATGAAGATGAAAATTAGTCTAAACTTACACTGCTCTTAAAATTGTCAAAAATTGACTTCAGTCTGGGTGTCCACTGGCGGTCCATGTTTCACTTTGATAATATGAACGTTTCAAGAATGTCTATACTTTCAAACAGTTGCTTTATTATATAGATACTGTAGTTTACAGTATTATACGCACGAAACTATTACCTATTGACATTATTTTACAATATGATAATTCGATTTATCATCCGCGTAAGTCGCAACCAGACATATTTACTTTTGGAACGAATCTGTCCTCGTGTGTTGCGGTTAATATAAGTTTTATTTGATATGAGTACCAATGCGTTTATATACTTTTTCTATTACATTACTGTACTGTTAATGTAAATACTCCCCTAACTCCAGAGTTTAGTAGCTGTGGTTACTGTAAATGGAATGTCGAACAAATGTGCTTCAATAGCGTTTTGTGATAATTTTCGATCAGCATTTTACACAACGATTATAAAGAATCTAGAATTGCATTGTTTATTAAAAGTAACGCTTATGCCATATATTTAGATTGTTTAGCTCACTATCTCTGTTATGTTACCAGGAAGGATTACACGCACCCCTAACAACTACACGTATATATTTGCGTATTTAAAGTTGATTTTCTTGAATAGGACAACTTTCTCAAGGCAACGTTAATTACTTGACGTTTTTGCTAAAAAAATAATTTCAAACAAGTCTTTATTAATCGTATCGTAATCCAAAACTACCACATACACAGAATTGAAATATATTTCGAGTGTACTATATTTGAAATAAAACTTGATACGATGCGTTATAATACTAATTAGGGGTAATGCGGTTCTCTTCGAAAGAGATAAAAATCAAACATAAAACACATACTTTTTAATGTTAACATTTTAATTGAAATAGATTACTACGTGTCATGATAATACTAATTGCGCATGCATGCATTAATTATCTGAATCGATATTACTCCCAGCCATATCATCTCCGTCTTCGGTCTCGCTTTCTATTATAGGTTCGCCTCCAATTTTACAATTTTCTTCTCAAATAAATATCTGCGTTTCTTTAACGCCTTTTTAATTGATTCTTCATAGTCCAATTCTTTTTCATCGCGCATTCGTTTAGCAAGTGTTTATGATCTTTACATACGTTGGATCCTAACGTAGAGTATTATACGTTTCCAAAAACCTCCAAGACATTTTTCATAATCGTCTTTCATTCGTTCAAATGTTTCAACTAGTCCGTCTTCTATGTAAAGATTATTCTTTAATAAACGTAACATGTAACGCTGTGGAAAGGATTGTAACTAATGTTGGAATAACTTGTAGTCCAACCCAATTGTTTTTTTTATGCTTATTATGCCACTGTTTATATATATACGAGTATGTGTATTGTATAATGAAGCTTGCAATACAGTATTATTAAACTAAATCTTCTATGGATAAATCATAGTTTTTCATTAGGTAATAAGTTTTACTCTTGAACCGTTCCTGTAGTCTATTATACATAACATCTGTCATCTGTTTCCAAACATCGTAATCTTGGTTCGATATACTAGCAGACAGTTCCTCTTCTTCAAATTCTGAGTCTTCCTCTAACTCTTCGCTGTTTGGTTCGCTTTGTCCGGATAATACCTTTGAAAATATATTTCTTTTCTTCTTACTTTTGAAATCATTGTCCGTTTAGATTTCTTCATTGTCTGCGTTTGTTAATTCTGACAGGCACACGCCACTCGACTTATGTCTGTTTAATGTGTCCGATCTTGCAAATCCTTTACCACATCGGAGCAGTACAATTGTCCGGACATTATTCGTCTTTAAATAAATGGAGCTGTTTAGAATAATGTGTGACAGTGAGATCACAATTAAGATATGATTACGTGCGCCTACTGTCACCTTGGATATACATGTTTCCATTAAAATGGGAGCATCGTAACATTTTAATCAATATAAACTTAATGTTTGATACAACTTAGTAACCAGCCTTCAATTTCTACAGCTTAACCCTTTTGCTGTAATAGCAAAATGATGCGTAATATTTACATCCACCATTCGTCGATTCAATGCATTGACCTCAGCAAACACATCTAGGTGGCTCAATGAGATAAATTGATTACATTGCGATAGGCTTAAGCTCGTTAAATAAACATACACAACTCAGTATAAATTTTGGGAGTTATTTGACCACTTATGAAAAGATTATCTAAGCAAAAGCTTAACCTCAGTCTAGATCTTTAACGTAATGAAATACATATATACGCATCAATTACGTAATGAAATACATATATACGCATCAATTTATCGAATGTGCAAATATTTACTTCCCTTGCGTACATGTAAATGTGTATTGTGCAGTTCTTGTGGATTGTACAGTTCTTGTGAAGGTACACGATTGTATAGTATGTAAGTGTACATTGTAAATCTACCAAGTGTTTAAAGTATAAATATACACTTCCCTATTGTTTAAGTGTAAAACTCTTCACCTCCCCATTGTCTACACCTTCAAATTGTTTATGTGTATAACTATACGCGATCCTTATTGTTTATGTGTATAACTATACACGTTCCCTATTGTTTAAGTGTATAACTATACACGTCCCTATTGTTTAAGTGTATATATATACACGTCCCTATTGTTTAAGTGTATATCTATACACGTCCCTATTGTTTAAGTGTATATCTATATGTTATGCGCAAAATAAGAATATGGACAATTCCGGAATTGCTCTGCGCAAAGTAAGAATTCTTAAAATGCGCGGCATTATCGGAATTCTCAAAATGCGCGGTTCAATTCCGGAATAGTCCGTGCGCAAAGTAGGAAATGGGACAAAGTAAGAATATGTTCGTTATCGTCAGTGCGCAAAGTAGGAAAGTGGAACAAAGTAGGAATATTTTAGTTAATCATATTTGCGAGTATACACTTTGATTTTTGTTTGCTTCATTCAAATAGTCAACATATCAGCAGTATATTAGTATAAGAAATTCTAAAGTAAAATAGCTATTTAATCCAGAAAATATGATGCATACGTCAGTAGGTAAAGCTAAAACAATTTTATTTTGAATCATGCGTACGTATAGTTAAAATCACTGACATACTGTGATTTAGTTTGCTAAATGTGTTTGATAAAAGAGCATACAAATAC
The DNA here is from genome assembly GCA_037043455.1 of Cyrtodaria siliqua. NCBI lineage: Eukaryota > Metazoa > Mollusca > Bivalvia > Adapedonta > Hiatellidae > Cyrtodaria > Cyrtodaria siliqua. The sequence goes on along the minus strand of JAWPHD010017628.1, from coordinate 4,485 downwards.
TTAAATGTGTGTGTTTATTTTAAGCCGACAACCGTGGGTGTTCTTACATACCGATTAGGATATCCGCGTTTTACATTCCGGATAGAAAGTATTTTCTTGCATTCGGGATAAGGCTTTCCGCGTTTTACTTTGAATTGAATTGAGTTTTAAGGCGCACCAACACATGAAAGGTTATATGACGCCTAACAGGAATGAAAATGCGAGGCTCATCCTCCACTTACATCAAGATAAAATATGTAGAATGGGCCTAGAACCTTCTTACCTGCGTTCTGCAGAGTTGCTGCCATTTACGATGGAGCCACGTTTCCACGTTTGCGTACGTGGTGTCATGACCTTGAATGAGCGTGATAAAAAATGAAAAAATAATATGAATGGGGGTGGGGGTGGGGGTCCTACCTTTGCATGTGATAGTGTGATTGCTGAGGTTGTATTCTACCCCGGCAACCTCACGGGGATCTGCGTATTACACGGTGGATGGATGCAAGAATATTCATAATCGCTAAATATTAAATTCAGAACACAATAATAACTGACGTTGCGACGTAATAACTAACGTTGCGATGTTGAGTGATGGCGTCAGTAAACTGACTTAAAATGTAATAAATAGATTGTTTAATTGAATTGGGTTTTAAGGCGCACCAACACATGAAAGGTTATATGGCGCATAACAGGAATGAAAATGCCAGGCTCATCCTCCACTTACATCAAGATAAAATATGTAGAATGGGCCTAGAACCTTCTTACCTGCGTTCTGCAGAGTTGCTGCCATTTACGATGGAGCCACGTTTCCACGTTTGCGTACGTGGTGTCATGACCTTGAATGAGCGTGATAAAAAATGAAAGAAATAATATGTATGGGGGGTGGGGGTGGGGGTCCTACCTTTGCATGTGATAGTGTGATTGCTGAGGTTGTATTCTACCCCGGCAACCTCACGGGGATCTGCGTATTACACGGTGGATGGATGCAAGAATATTCATAATCGCTAAATATTAAATTCAGAACACAATAATAACTGACGTTGCGACGTAATAACTAACGTTGCGATGTTGAGTGATGGCGTCAGTAAACTGACTTAAAATGTAATAAATAGATTGTTTAATTGAATTGGGTTTTAAGGCGCACCAACACATGAAAGGTTATATGGCGCCTAACAGGCATGAACATGCCAGGCTCATCCTCCATGTACATCTAGATAAAATATGGAAAATCGGCCTAGAAACTTCTCACCCTGAACCGCAGAGTCGCTGCAAATTCTATCGTAGAAACTCCATTTACGCTGGAGCCACGTTTATTGTTTTTCTGCCACTGCTCTTTTGATGTGAGCCAGATGGCACCTGAAACAATGCAGGGATCATGATGAAGACCTTTAATGAACATGAACAAAAAATGATATAATGAACATGAATTTGGGGGGATTCTACCCCTCTGACTACCCTCCAAAGGGATCTGCAGTGGCCCTATTATTTGCCCCGTGACAAACGGGGGCCCCCCAGGAACCACACGGGGCTAATAAATAGATTAATTACCTGCCCGAATCGATTATTGGGTAATCCTTCAATCGATGGTGGACGTGTTTTGTTTTTTCACTCACTCTCATACGCTCGTTCGTGAAAAGAACCACACGTCTATATATATCGATGGTCTAGAATGATAACGACGTAAGTGAAAAATCATAGTTTTCGGGAAGGTGAAAAAAAACGGACTGACAGTAACAACTGTGTGAATTCTCTGAACAATCTCATATGACATAAGCTGTAGTTTGCTTTCTCATAAACGAAGTATTTGTTATTTCAAAAAAAAAAAGTTTGACTGTAATCTGAGCAATTGCACTTACGACCTTATGCTATTAAATAATGTTCATAAAAAAGTTGTATCTGGTAGTTAGATCTTTTAAAATATGTTAAAAGCGATTATTAAACCACTGTAAGTGTCTTATAAAAGTTTGCTAGTTCATGCTACTCTGTTGGTCGAAATATAGAATGCATATGGGAACATGCGTCTGATGACAACATTGCAATATTATATATTAGAAAATGTTTTGTGCTTGCTTAATGCAGCACTCACAAGTATCCAACCACATCAATATGCAGCTTGTTTTGCTGATGGGAATCAAAAAACATACAAATACCATGTTATGCGAACATGTCATTTTATTTTACCATAAAATGACTATAATGTAATATATATGTGATTACATTATATTAGAATGCTATATACATGACTACAATAATTATATTTTATTTTTTTAAGTTAAATCAAACGGATATAAAAAAAACATGCTCTTATTATTATAAATTTAATTAAATAGTAATGGTCACTTAACATACAAATAGTATTAATTTAATTAAATAGTAATGATGATAACGTAACATACAAATAGAGACACGAATTATGTTTCAAATTAATTGTTGTAACAATTATAACATTTAATTTCAGAGAACTGGGAGATGTATTCTCTAATGAAAAGAAAACTAATCAATCACGAACAAACACTAACACATGGTCCTAAACCCTCTGTAGTTTATAGCGTTACATTGTATTTACCGACTATCTTTTGAAAATGTAAAACTATTCAATTCGTAACCAGACATTTAATTTGATATGTCTGGCTTTAAATTAACAGAGCGACATTAATAATGCATATCTTTTAGTGCATTTTGAAAGCCCCATTGTGAAAAGAGCTGGGTGCAAGAGATTGTATTACCATCAACATAATGACACAGGTTAAATATCCACAAACACCTGTCACTTTAACGGGATTATATCATAGTTATCATAAATAGTTTCAGTTCCCAAAATAATAAATGTGACTAAAATATTCATATTAAATAGCTTGAAAACTTAAAGTTGAAGACCAAAATAAGACCAGTGCCTCTCTTGTGTTAGGCAACTGCATGGAGACAACAGTCAGGACTCGAATTGACTCTACTGAGTTATGTGGGTGAGAAAGCTCTGTATGTACGTTGTGCATTCCATATCTCATATATCCTTATATAATATGTCAACGCACTCTCTATATACTTATCATAATATATGTTCTCCATACCCTATATATCCTTACATATCATATCCCCATACCTTATATATCCTTATGTAATATATCCCCATATCCTCTATATAATATAGAGGGTATGGTGTATGGGAACATATTATACAGGGATATATAGGGTATGTGGATAATATACTTACATAATAACTATATCCCCATACGCTATATGTCCTTGCATAATATGTCCCATACCCTCTATATCCTTACATAATATGTCCCCGTACTCTCTTAAATGCTTTCGTAATATGCCTACGTACTCTCTATATCCTTTATATTATGTCACCGTACCCTTTATATAGTTACATAGTATATCTACATACTCTATATATCTTTTAATACACAATATTCCCCCGTATCATTTGTATGTCCCCGTACCTTTTATATCTTTACATAGGATGCCCTCGTACCATCTTTACATACATTATATGACCCAATGTCCACATACCCTCATATACGTGCATATTATCTTATTTCATTCGATAGAAGTGGAAAAGAAGGTCGTAGCAGTTGTACATTTACATGCAAGCTTAAGAATAATAAGGTCGTATCCAACAGTTAAGACCCAACTGTTTATAAATATTAAGGTCGTATCTACCACTTACAACCTTGTATGATGGTTTACCACCACTAATTACATGTAAGCCTCCGAGGTGTATCGAATGTAGTTCCTATAATAAAAAGTAATCCCTCCTTTTTTGATGAAAACGGGCATTATAAGTAGGGGGAAACTGCCCATTCCTATTCGATTTTGTGGTTGTATGTATAAGAAGCGTATTAATAAGTTTTACTGGATCACTGATGAACATTTTCGAAATTTCGACTCTATGCTTACACTTTGTGAGCAATAAAAACAGTCAATCAATGAAAACAGCTGTACCCTTGAGCTGTTTAGTAAACAAACAAGAACTTTCTTACATGTCTTGTGACCCCACCTTTTCTGGTAATTTTTCAAGAGGAAAATTAGTTTTCTATATGAACATTACACTGCTGCATTATCCATACTTGAGTTGAATTTGCAGCAAATCATTAATATGTGACACTTTAACATTGCTGTCTATGGGGAAAATAATTAGTGGTATAATACCTGATTATAGCCTTGTAGTCACGACCTTTTTGCGATTATCGCATGCAAAATTAGATATAGCCATTGTTCGGTTTCTATAACTGGACATTTTTATAAATTAATATATTTATAATACTGATTATATATTTAATTTAAATATATCACACCTGATGTAACATTTAATCATTTTGTATACTGAAAGCAATATTATCGCATGCAAAATTAGACAGAGCCATTGTTCGGTTTCTATAACTGGACATTTTTATAAATTAAAATTAATATATTTAGTCACACTGATTTCATATTTAATATATCACACGTGATGCAGCAGTTAATCATTCTGTATCTTGAAAGCATTGTATAAACACTGTA
>JAWPHD010017627.1:0-43692 GCA_037043455.1 Cyrtodaria siliqua | reverse complement strand
TTGTGTGTGTTTGGTTCTGGGGTGGGTCGGTGGGGTGTCGTTGGTTTTGTATGTGGTGGGTGGTAAGTGTTGTTGGGGTTTGCTGGGTCAGGTAGGGCGGGTTGAGGTTGGTGTGTGTTGGTGCGTAGGTAAAGTGATGGGTGATGGTTTGTAAGTGTGTTGTTAAGCTGTTGGGGTGTGGGGCTGGTGAGGTTTCTGGTGAGGTGGTTGTGTTGTGGTTTTGAATGGTGTGGGTGGGGTGGTTGGCGTGGTAGTGTGGGTTATGTAGGTGTGTGTGAGGTTTGGTGTTGGTGGTTTTTGGTGTGGTTGTGGGTATGTGGTGGTTGAGTGTAGGTGGGTTAGGTGGATGGTTGGTGTTGGGTGGTGTGGTAGGTTTTGTAGTTGGGTGGGGTGTAGTGGTAGGAGTTGGAGTGTGTGTGGCGTGGGGTGTTGTGAGTCGTTGTAGTGGTGGGGTGGGTTGTTGGGTTGTTGGTTGGTTTGTTGGGTGGTGGGTAGGAGGGTTGTGTATTGTGGTGGTTGAGTGGTTGTGGTGTTGGTGTGGTGGTGGGTGTGGTGTTGGAGGGTAGGTGTTGGTGGTGGTTGTGTGTGGTATTAGAGGTGGAGTGGTGAGTGCTGTTTGTGTGGGTGTGGGTGTGTGGTGGGTGGTTGGTTGGTGAAGTTGGGATGGGTGGGGGAGGAGGGTGTTGGTTGTGTGGGGTATGAGTGTGGTCGGAGGGTGGTGATGTTGGTTTTGAGTGTGGGGGGTGGCTGTGGTATGGTTGGTTGTTGTGGGTTGTGGTGTGCGTGGTGGTGGTGGGTGAGTGTGTGGGTTGTCGGTGTGGGGGTAGTGTTGGGTGGTGGGTTGGTTAGTGGTGGTTGGTGTGTTGGTCTGTGGGTGTGTGGTGGTGTTTGTTTGTGGGTGAGGGGTGGGGTAGTGGTTTGGGTATGGGGTTGTTGTTAGGTGGGTTGTTAGGTGGTGTTGTGGTGGGTGGTTGCTGGGTTTGGTGGTTGGGGGTGGTCTGGGTGTAGGTGTTGGTGGTGGGTTGGGTTGGTAAGGGTTGTGGGGGTGGGGTGGGTGTGGGTGTGGGTGTGGGTGGGTGTGGTTTGTGTTTGTTGGTTGTGGGTGGTGGCAAGTTGGGGTGCTTTGTTGGTGGTATGTGGTGGGTTGCGTTAGTGTGTTGGTAGGGTTTGTGGTGGTTGTGGTCTGTGGGTGGTAGGTGGTGTAGTGTCTTGGTGTGTTGGTAGTGCGTGTGGGGTGGTGTGGGGGTATTGGTGTGGTGTTTGGGGTGTTGGGTGGGGTATGTTGGGGTGTTGGTGTGGGTGGTGGAGTCTGTGGGGTAGGTTATGGGGTGTTGTGGTGGTGGTGTTGTAGGGTGTGGTGGTCTGGTGGTAATGTGGGGTGGTGAGGTGTGTTGTGGGTGGGTTGGTGTGTGGGGTGGGTTGAGGTTGTATGGTGTGGTGTGGTGTGAGGTGTGGTATAGTCGGGTGGGGGTTGGTGTTGATGGGTAGTTGGTCAGGCTTAGGGCTGGTGTGTGCGGTACGGTGGGTAGTGTGGTAGGTGTGAGGTTGGATAGTCTTAGTTGACTGAGAGGTATATGAGGGAGTGTTGGTGGGTTTAAGGCTTTGTTGGGGTGTGGGGATGGGTTTGGGTGAAGTGGAAGTATTTGTTTATGAGTGTTATAGGGTTATTGATGGAATGTGTTGTATTGTTAGTTAATTTCTTATTAAGTGTAAATTTATATAAAATATTTTGAATATGTGTATTTTAATTTTAATTAATTAATATATAAATTTTAATATAGTAATATTTATCTATTATATAATATATACTAATAAACTTTTATTAATAATTATACTTTGTGATTTTTATAAATATTTATTTATTATAATACTAATATATTATATTCTAATAAATTATAATATTTATTAAATAAATTAATTATGAATTATTTATTAATAATCTTATATATTAAATTACTAATATAATTAAGATTAATAATCTACTTCTATCATACTTATATAACTTATATAATACTTTAAATAATTATATATATTAAAATATCTATTTACCTTTTTAATATTAATAATTAATACTTAAATAAATATATTTATAAATATAATTATATCAATTAATAATGACTGTGATGGTAAAGATCATCTGAAGGCAAGACCGTCTACTAGGTGGAAGCCTTCCTTTGGTTGTATCTCACATATGTTTAATCTAATATACATGATATAGCTAGAATTTGTTACCCAACCCATTTGTCATTATAATACATCTATATCTACGTTATTTTTTTTATATATCTGCATGTAAAATATTGACAATATAAAAGGTTTAAAGTGTAATATTTCTATCTAAACGCCAAGACCTGTTGGATTACAGTGTGCTCAACTAAAAGGCCTCGTCTATTTATTGACAAATTTAGTTGGAAAAAAAACAAGAATTATGGTACTTGTCTGTACAAGTTCTTTTTATAGAAGTAAATACATACATAATGTTTCTTTTAATTTCCTTAAACATTTTCCGAGATGTGAGCTTAACCTAAAAGACTTACGGACTGCGAGCAGAATAACTTCATAGAATGAAGTCCCCAATAATATCACAATTACATAGTTGGAAGGCCTAAAATGATACCATTAATATATAGGTGGACGTCCCAAATGGTGAAAGTCCCCATGATATCACTATGACATAGGTGGAAGTCCCTAATAATATCACCATAACAAAGATGGACGTCACTAATGATATACCTATGAGAAAGGTGGAAGCCTCCAATATCACCATAACATAGGTGGTTGATGGAAGTCCTCAATGATACCACCATAACTTAGGATGTCTCCAATTATATTGTCATAACAGGTGGAAGTCTCTAATGATTTATCACCATAACATATGAAGTCTCCAATTATATCATCATAACAGGTGGAAGTCTCTAATGATTTATCACCATAACACAGGAAGTCTCCAATGATACCACCATAACATAGGAAGTCTCCAATTATATCACCATAACAGGTGGAAGTCTCTAATGATTTATCACCATAACATAAGAAGTCCCCAATGATATCGCCATAACAGGTGGAAGTCTCTATTGATTTATCACCATAACTTAGGAAGTCTCCAATTATATCACCACAACAGGTGGAAGTCTTTAATGATTTATCACCATGACTTAGGAAGTCTCCAATGATATCATCATAAGGTGGAGAGTCCAAAAGAGATCTCTATAACATAGAAGTTCTCAATGATACCACCTAACAGGTGGAAGTCTCTAAGGATTTATCACCATAAGATCATAGGTCAAAGTTTCAAAAGATGCTACTATACTGAACAAAAAAATAAACTTCCGCATTTTAAGTTGTGATTTGCATAGGGTTGACTTTGTTACACTTTGTACACCAATCTAGATAAAATTTCATCATTTTATACTTTTCACTCAATCATTCTGATCAATATTAATAATCATCAAAAACCAGAGTTAGTGTGTTGCTGCTAAAACATGTTTTATTCAAATTGCGAAATCACTATATTTGTATTATAAAGGGAGATAATCTGAAAATATTCATTCTTGAAAGCTGTATGGCGAGAAAGTGAGTGAACAGGTCAGCTTATTTTCTCCGTCTTTTGGTGCTGGGGTTATCTTCTGTTTATTTCAATAGAACAAAACTGTGTTAAATCAAAGTTTAAACCGCAAGACCCGGAAATGCCGTTTAAACCAAAACAAGGGGAATAACTGTGCGTACAAGTCTGATTCAAGGAAAATTGTTTTCATGACAGTGCTGGCCTTTTAACAAAGGTATTAACATATAAGACCAAAAAAAATATATTTTCATTGTGTCTACATGTATGGGTAAAGTTGCAGAAGTTTCTTTTTTGTTGAGTATATTACATCGATGGAGGTTACCAATGATTGTAAACCGCTTGCCATTTATCAAATTCCATCTGGTAATATTACCTTCCTTTTTCAAATTCCTGAATAAAATAAATATTGTTTTCAAAATTGCAAGACACCCACTGTTTGCTTCATAAAAGTTATGTTTCTTTTTTCTTTCTTTATTTAAACTAGTAAAATGCTGTCTGAGACAAACAAAACAATTTCTTTTACATCGCCTTAATAACAACATATACAATAACTTTCATAACATTATGTCAATAACAATTTTATGGTGTAAAACACACGGCAGTTTGTTACACTATAAGGGCTGTGTACACACTAAACTGAGGCAAAAACATAATAACATAACAGGCAAGTATTCTTATAAACTCTCATACTAGGCGCATCAGGAACACTTTAAGTTGACCAAAAGTGCATACACATCATAAAGTCATAGTCATAAATGCTAGAAGTTCAAATCCTTCCATTTGCTTTGTTTGCTGTATAACACTTTCTGTTCAGATTTTTCAGATTAGACATAATTTCATTTGTTTGAAATGTATAGCTGTTGCTGGGTTAATCATAGCCTTCCCCAGTCATCATAGGCTAAACAAACTTTGAAATGGCTTAACTTTTATGAAGCGTTAACCAAATTGGCCAACGTCTCTTTAGTCCATACAAATGAACGTTTGGCATTGGCCAAGTGGAGTAAATGGCTAAAATAACTTTTTTGTGGGTCACTTTAATACCATGTTTGTATTAAAATCTTGCAAAAAATTGCATTGACCTCCGTCAACGTCTAAGAAAGCAGTCTGAGATCACACGATAATTTGTCACATGACCACAGCTAAATATAAAAATAGCAACAGAACTTCAACACCGTGACACCACCATCGGCCATTGACATGTAAACAATCGAAACACGACTTATTATCTACATTTTGATAATTAGAACTTTAATTTAAGTAGGTTGTTAAGATCTATGTGATATTGGAAAGTGCTGGTAAGCAAATCGCTGTACTGTTACGCTATGAGGACGATTTGGTGGTGCCTATTTTAAAGTTTTGATGGCGGAGTGATATGCCAAACTACAAACCTTTATTCTACCGCAATATAATATATAATCCTGAGCATAATTTACTGTATATTTAAAACATTCAAGCCGAAAATTGTTTTCTTTGTATTATAAGCATTTCAATGAAGTTAATTCAAAAATATCAAGAAATTTTGCATTTCCACCGTTTTTCATCGTTTGCCAAGATTCTTGGTATTTGGTGAGACGTTGACAGACATGTATGTGTATGCAAGGAAGGACAACTCTGGGTAGAGATTGCAAAGTTATTACAATAATATGATTTTCAATAATATCATTTGTGTAAGCTGCAGAAAGTGTCAAGTGTCATTTCTGAAAAAAATCTCATCTGCAATGGCTTGGAAAGTATGCAGCATTCAATCAGCCAATTGTTTACGGGGTTATTCCATTAATAAAAGAGTATGATAATGGACCTTTGGAAACGGCCGAACACGACACATACAAAATATTGCAGTCTCGGTTTGATTGAGACTGTTCATGAACGGTAGTGAAATATGCTAGCTACTGCTCACGCCCTCTAGCCCCGGGTTGAGCAGAACTCAATATTCATAAAATCAATAGTAACATAATTTTAACCATCCCGAAGATGGCATGCATATGGCGGTGGATATATAGAGATTGTCCTCCCCCATGTCCAGCGGCGTATGGTCCCAGTATCTAACAAAATACTATGCTCCGAAATCCAGAAAGGCAATTTAATAAACATCTATGGCTGAACCCTATTTTTTAAAATTAAGTTCTTTGAACTCAATTTTGCATCTGTGGGTGGGTGTTCGATTTTAAAAGTCCCTTCTGTGGCCCCTTGCATGTTTTAACAGAATAGCCCTTATGCTAATCATATTATGTGAACAAATACTTGTCAACAATCAGATCATTTTAAGGACGAAATAACAAAATATACTCAATAACCACATCTAGATGTCAAATAGGGATTAATATAACAAATTCACGCCTTAACAATCACATTCTGGAAGGAATGTCCAGCACCTAATTTTCTTCACCATCAACTTAAAACTGCAATCGCACGCACACATTGCAAATAAAGTTGTGCTTCTGTTGGCGTTAAGTCTGTATTCATGCACGAAGCAAATAAAGTTATGCTTTCTGCTGGGGATAAGTCTGCATTCACACGCACACACAGCAAATAATGTTGTGCTTTCTGCTGGGATTAAGCCTGTATTCACGCGCAAATGAAGCAAATGAAGTTACGCTTTCAGCTGGGGTAAAGCCGGCCGCACACACAGCAACTGAAGTTATGCATATTGCTGTGATAAAATCTGCATTCATACGCACACACAGCAAATGAAGTTTTTGCTATAGGTGAGTGTTCTGCTAACTTGGACCCATGTCTTGTTGGTTAGAACTAGAGGCTTTACCATCACAAGGTGGTGGCGTTGGCGACATATTCTTCTTTAAAGTGTCTAGGTATTCAAGCTGGGACTGCGCTATAACTTGAGCCAAAATATCCGTTTCATCGAAGTTGGCCAAATCAGCTGTCAGAAGAGAGAGAGAGAGAGAAAGTTTAACTGTAATACTAACAAATACATTAAAAGCAACAACTTACATTTACTAAATTACTAAATTACATGGCAATCTTGTTATCGAGCCATAAAATTAGCACCTCATTATACAGTGTCCTCCATAAGTCTCTTTATAACTCTTAATAATTATAACTCTATATAATCCCTATTGCATTAATTGTTGAATTAATTTTAAACTTGTAGAAAAAATGCAAATACTGTTTATTCCAACATTCAGGGCTTCCACTAAGGTTCAAATTTAGGAAGTTCGAACTCAAGTGTTTTTTTTATGCCTAATTTGGGGCCATTATTCGGCCACATTCACAATGCCAAAAAGTATACTTTTTTCACAATTATATCCAAAAAATTCACAATCTGAAAAAAAAACAAGAGGTCAATGACCTTGAAGCTCTACTGATTGATTTTGATTTCAGGAAGTAGTCGCTACAGACTTGTTTTTTGAAAATCTATTTTTAACCGTGGCGGCCATCTTGAATTTCCGGCCGACCTGAAATTTTGCTAGGATCAATGAGACATTAAGAGCAACATTCCTGTGAAGTTTCATGAAAATCCGTCAAGCAGTTTCAGAGGAGTAGTCGCTACAAGTTTTCATTATATAACTCTATGTAAACAAAGATGGCCGCTGGCAGCCATGTTTAACGTCAAATCAAAACAATTTTCGACAAGGACCAACATCATGTCATACTGATCATTTTAGAAAAAGTCCCATATCAATATCTCTTATTGTTTTGAAGAAGTAGTCGCTACAAACTTATTTATTTTAAATCTATTTTTAGCTGTGGCGGCCATCTTGAAATTTTTCTAGGATCAACTAGACATCAAGAGCAACATTCCTGTGAAGTTTCATGAACATCCGTCAAGTAGTTTCAGAGGAGTAGTCGCTACATGTTTTTACTATATAACTCTATGTAACCAAAGATGGCCACTGGCAGCCATGTTTAACGTCGAATCAAAATAATTTTCCATAAGGATCAACATCATGTCATGCTGATCATTTTAGAAAAAGTCCCATATCAATATCACTTATAGTTTTCAAGAAGTAGTCGCTACAAACTTATTTATTTTAAATCTATTTTTAGCTGTGGCGGCCATCTTGAAATTTTTCTAGGATCAATTAGACATCAAGAGCAACATTCCTGTAAAGTTTCATGACAATCCGCCAAGTAGTTTTAGAGAAGTAGTCGCTACAAGTTTTTACTATATAACTATGTAAACAAAGATGGCCTCTGGCAGCCATGTTTAACGTTGAATCAAAACAATTTTTGACAAGGATCAACATCATGTCATGCTGATCATTTTAGAAAAAGTCCCATATCAATATCACTTATAGTTTTCAAGAAGTAGTCGCTACACACTTGTATTTTAAAACTCTATTTTTAGCTTTGGCGGCCATCCTGGATTTCACATCAACATGAATTTTTGCTAGGATCAACTAGACTTTATGGGCAACATTTCTGTAAAGTTTCATGAATATCCATCCAGTAGTTTCAGAGGAGTTGTCACTACAAATAAAAGTTTACGGACAGACGGACAGACAGATGGACGGACGACGGACGCCGCACCACGGCATAAGCTCTACTGATCTCTGATCAGTCGAGCTAAAAACAAAACAAAACAAGAGGTCAATGACCTTGAAGCTCTACTGATTGATTTTGATTTCAGGAAGTAGTCGCTACAGACTTGTTTTTTGAAAATCTATTTTTAACCGTTGCGGCCATCTTGAATTTCCGGCCGACCTGAAATTTTGCTAAGATCAATAAGACATTAAGAGCAACATTCCTGTGAAGTTTCATGAAAATCCGTCAGGTAGTTTCAAAGAAGTAGTCGCTACAAGTTTTCATTATATAACTCTATGTAAACAAAGCAGCCATGTTTAAGGTCAAATCAAAACGATTTTCGACAAGGACCAACATCATGTCATACTGATCATTTTAGAAAAAGTCCCATATCAATATCTCTTATTGTTTTGAAGAAGTAGTCGCTACAAACTTATTTATTTTAAATCTATTTTTAGCTGTGGCGGCCATCTTGAATTTCCGGCCGACCTGAAATTTTTCTAGGATCAACTAGACATCAAGAGCAACATTCCTGTGAAGTTTCATGAACATCCGTCAAGTAGTTTCAGAGGAGTAGTCGCTACAAGTTTTTACTATATAACTCTATGTAACCAAAGATGGCCACTGGCAGCCATGTTTAACGTCGAATCAAAATAATTTTCCACAAGGATCTACATCATGTCATGCTGATCATTTTAGAAAAAGTCCCATATCAATATCACTTATAGTTTTCAAGAAGTAGTCGCTACAAACTTATTTTTTAAAAATCTATTTTTAGCTGTGACGGCCATCTTGAATTTCCGGCAAACCTGAAATTTTATTAGGATCAATTAGACATCAAGAGCAACATTCCTGTAAAGTTTCATGACAATCCGCCAAGTAGTTTCAGAGGAGTAGTCGCTACAAGTTTTTACTATATAACTCTATGTAAACAAAGATGGCCGCTGGCAGCCATGTTTAACGTTGAATCAAAACGATTTTTGACTAGGATCAACATCATGTAATGCTGATCATTTTAGAAAAAGACCCATATCAATATCACTTATAGTTTTCAAGAAGTAGTCGCTACAAACTTATTTTTTAAAAATCTATTTTTAGCTGTGACGGCCATCTTGAATTTCCGGCCGACCTGAAATTTTTCTAGGATCAATCAGACATCAAGAGCAACATTCCTGTAAAGTTTCATGACAATCCGCCAAGTAGTTTCAGAGAAGTAGTCGCTACAAGTTTTTACTATATAACTCTATGTAAACAAAGATGGCCGCTGGCAGCCATGTTTAACGTTGAATCAAAACGATTTTTGACTAGGATCAACATCATGTCATGCTGATCATTTTAGAAAAAGTCCCATATCAATATCACTTATAGTTTTCAAGAAGAAGTCGCTACAAACTTGTATTTTAAAACTCTATTTTTAGCTTTGGCGGCCATCTTGGATTTCACATCAACATGAATTTTTGCTAGGATCAACTAGACTTTATGGGCAACATTTCTGTAAAGTTTCATGAATATCCATCCAGTAGTTTCAGCTGTGAAGTCGCTACAAGTTTTTACTATATAACTCTATGTAAACAAAGATGGCCGCTGCAGCCATGTTTAACGTTGAATCAAAACGATTTTTGACTAGGATCAACATCATGTCATGCTGATCATTTTAGAAAAAGTCCCATATCAATATCACTTATAGTTTTCAAGAAGAAGTCGCTACAAACTTGTATTTTAAAACTCTATTTTTAGCTTTGGCGGCCATCTTGGATTTCACATCAACATGAATTTTTGCTAGGATCAACTAGACTTTATGTGCAACATTTCTGTAAAGTTTCATGAATATCCATCCTGTAGTTTCAGCTGTGAAGTCGCTACAAATAAAAGTTTACGGACAGACAGACGGACAGACGGACAGACGGACAGACGGACGACGGACTCCGCACCACGGCATAAGCTCTGCTGATCTCTGATCAGTAGAGCTAAAAACAGGCAGTAAGGATTCTAGTCTTAATATAAGCTGGTGTCAAAACTAGTCTTTAGTTACCAAAAACAAAACTTAAAACCAAGGTTATTATATAAAACTGTGAAAATAAAAGTGAAATTTTCTTTTGTTATAATATTTCACAATTTTCACAATTTCTAGAAAAATGCCGCTATTTTTAAAATGGCACAGGCACAGGCTGCATTCACAAAACACATAAAAACAAGAGGTCAATGACCTTAAAGCTCTACTGATTGATTTTGATTTCAGGAAGTAGTCGCTACAGACTTTTTTGAGAATCTATTTTTAACCGTGGTGGCCATACTGAATTTCCACCCGACCTGAAATTTTGCTAGGATCAATGAGACATTAAGAGCAACATTCCTGTGAAGTTTCATGAAAATCCGTCAAGTAGTTTCAGAGGAGTAGTCGCTACAAGTTTTCATTATATAACTCTATGTAAACATAGATGGCCGCTGGCAGCCATGTTTAACGTCAAATCAAAACGATTTTCGACAAGGACCAACATCATGTCATACTGATCATTTTAGAAAAAGTCCCATATCAATATCTCTTATAGTTTTGAAGAAGTAGTCGCTACAAACTTATTTATTTTAAATCTATTTTTAGCTGTGGCGGCCATCTTGAATTTCCGGCCGACCTGAAATTTTTCTAGGATCAACTAGACATCAAGAGCAACATTCCTGTGAAGTTTCATGAACATCCGTCAAGTAGTTTCAGAGGAGTAGTCGCTACAAGTTTTTACTATATAACTCTATGTAACCAAAGATGGCCACTGGCAGCCATGTTTAACGTCGAATCAAAATAATTTTCGACAAGGATCAACGTCATGTCATGCTGATCATTTTAGAAAAAGTCCCATATCAATATCACTTATAGTTTTCAAGAAGTAGTCGCTACAAACTTAATTTTTAAAAATCTATTTTTAGCTGTGACGGCCATCTTGAATTTATGTCAGATCTGAAATTTTTCTAGGATCAACTAGACATCAAGAGCAACATTCTAGTAAAGTTTCATGACAATCCGCCAAGTAGTTTCAGAGGAGTAGTCGCTACAAGTTTTTACTATGTAACTCTATGTAAACAAAGATGGCCGCTGGCAGCCATGTTTAACGTTGAATCAAAACGATTTTTGACAAGGATCAACATCATGTCATGCTGATCATTTTAGAAAAAGTCCCATATCAATATCACTTATAGTTTTCAAGAAGTAGTCGCTACAAACTTGTATTTTAAAACTCTATTTTTAGCTTTGGCGGCCATCTTGGATTTCACATCAACATGAATTTTTGCTAGGATCAACTAGACTTTATGGGCAACATTTCTGTAAAGTTTCATGAATATCCATCCAGTAGTTTCAGAGGAGTTGTCGCTACAAATAAAAGTTTACGGACAGACGGACGGACGGACGCCGCACCACGGCATTAGCTCTGCTGATAAGAGGATCAGTCGAGCTAAAAACACTTGAACTTCCTGTATATCAAATTTGGAAGTTCATGGGAAAAATTTAAGAAGTTCCAGTGTTTGGGCATAGCATTCATATACCCCTCGAGACAGTGGTTCCGCGTGATGGTGGTGGTGGGGGGAGGGTGGTGGCATCAAAGAAACAACATACCTAAATTGCTAAAGAAAGGATATTTATAATCATATATGTTTATAAAAGAAAATATTCCAGACACCATTATATAAACAGTTTCAAACTAAAAATACTTAATTTGCTTTTGCGTGCCATACCCCACCCACAGGTTTTATACAGTGAATTACATTTTGCATACAGTTTTCAATTCATCAGTCCAGGAAAGCTTTTAAATTGGCAAGCATTAATGAAAGGTAAGTAAAACTGCCAAGTGTAGGAGTATATGTAACAGTTTCTTTAATTTATTATCAAAGAAATCGATCGTTATTGCCAGTGATAATTTCACTTCCGTGTTTAGTCTCCATTCGCGAAGAGTTCTTTCCCCTAGGTTAGAGATTTTTAAATGTTGTCTGTCTATCAATACTTTGTTTCTTTTTGTAACTTTGATAAATACATAAAACAAGAGGTCAATGACCTTGGAGCTCCACTGGCAGGTTCTGAAAGCTAGATCAGCATTCCTGCGAAGTTTCATGAAAATCTGTCAAATAGTTTCAGAGTATTCGTTACAAGTTTTTATATATAACTCTATGTAAACAAAGATGGCCGCTGGCAACCATGTTTAATGTCGAATCAAAATAATTTTCAACAAGGACCAACATCATGTCATGCTGATCATTTTGATATCACTCATAGTTTTCAAGTAGTCGCTACAAACTTGTTTTTTAAGAATCTATTTTTAGCCATGGCGACCATATTTAATTTTGTTAGGATCAACTACATATCAAGAGCAACATTTCTGTTAAGTTTCATGAAAATCCTTTAAGTAGTTTCAGAGGAGTAGTCGCTTCAAGTATTTATTATATAACTCTATGTAAACAAAGATGAAGTGCTGGCAGCCATGTTTAATGTCAAATCAAAATGATTTTTGACAAGGATCAACGTCATGTATGCTGATCATTTAAGAAAAAGTCCCATATCAATATCACTTACAGTTTTCAAGAAGTAGTCGCTACAAACTTGTCTTTTAAAAACCTATTTTCAGCCGTGGCGGCCATCTTGAATTTCCGGCCAACCTGAAGATTTGCTAGGATTAACTAGACACCAAGAGCAACATTCCAAAATCCATCCAGTAGTTTCAGGAGTAGTTACTATATAACTCTATGTAAACAAAGATGGCCACTGGCAGCCATGTTCAGTGTTTTTTTAAAGAGTAATTTGGGGCCCCATTCCCCTCCTCAAAAAGCATGTTTTCCCCCTTTTTGAGAAAAAAATCCCTCAAAAAAACAACAAATTGTTTCTTAGCTGAACATCCATAACATGCCCATCAAACATGTTCTTGATATTAGTTTAATATTAAATAAAAGACTGGACTTAATACATATAAAAAATAATATCTTTCTTCTTAACAATGTCAAAATCCCCCATTTTTCCAATTCACGTCAAATTTTTTCCCCTCTAAAGGGCCCCGACCCCAATCGCACAAAAGTAAAAAAAAACACTGATGTTTGATGTCGAACCAAAATGATTTTCGACAAGGATCAACACCGTGTCATGCTGATCATTTTAGAAAAAGTCCCATATCAATATCACACAGTTTTCAAGAATCTATTTTTAGCTTTGGCGGCCATCTTGGATTTCACATCAACATGAATTTTTGCTAGGATCAATTAGACTCCATGAGCAACATTTGAGTAAAGTTTCATGAAAATCCATCCAGTGGTTTCAGAGAAGTCGCTACAAAAAAGTTAACGGGTGGTCAAACGGAATAGAGAAAGGAGCCACCTTGCAAAGGGCCATGTTTAAAGGGCCATTAACAAAGGGGCCTTATAAATAAAGGGCCAAGCTTTAAAAATAAAGGGCCATATATAAAGGAAAATGGCCCCTTCTTTCAGAAAAAGGTCCCGTATTTTTGTCCAAGTATTTGGACAAAGTTTGCCCAATGAACTTGGACAGCCTATGGTGGGGGCCATTATGACCTTCTGGCTCTCTGCTATCATTTGAGCACAAAAAACAGGGGCCAGGCCCCTCGTTGGAAAATAACCCTTTCCTTCTGGACAGGCTACTAAAATGGCCCTCTGCTCCATTTTAGCTGCACGGACTGACGGACACCGCACCATGGCATAAGCTCTGCTGATTCAGTAGAGCTAAAAACGACACAAAAACTATAAAAGAAAAAGCCTACAAGTATAAGCCGTTTGTGCAAGGAGTTTTAACTTTGTGGTTAATGAATATAAATTAAGCAATTTGGCGTCGAAATGAAACTGCTACTTTCATTTGTGAAATGCGCGGCTAGGCCAATTATCTAATTAACACTCTCCTCACGCCAGCAACGTGCGTCAGCCTTGATAAAACTTTACAACTTGTTACCTCGGCTGTCTCAAGTGAAATTAGATTAGATGGGCGGGGCTGTAATCGGTAATTTACGAATTATGGGAAGTCCGTAGTAAAGAATCGCAGCGTTCTTCAAAGTTTTTGGAAGTAAATTGTACGCCTTTGATGTTAATATCGCCGTACAACTAACATTGTTGGACATAATTTACGGCCGTACGCCCATTAACGGAAGCCCTGAACATTAATCTATCATGTTTTTGATGAAAATACATTTAATTTTTAAAACGCCATGTTTTTTGTTGTTTTTTTGTCTGACTTACACATATGACTAATGAATAGTTTATTCTAATTTTCTATTCAAATTTTGCATCGATTTAAATGGAAATAAAATGTAATGGTCATTCTCTCATACATTTCTCTAAATGTTGGCATACGTCATCAAAACTATTACCGTTATATGTTTTACAAAGTGTAACATGTATACTAAAATGTAAAAAATAAATTCAATAATTATAGGATTTTAGTAAATTTTAAGGTATACATTAAATAGGGTTTAAAAGTTATGCAACGAGATTGTAACAATGTGTAAAGAGAATTATGGAGGGCACTTTATTACATACTTTCCAGTGAAATAGTGGATTTCATGGATAAAATTAAACCTTTATTATATTTTCAGTTTATATTTCACATGTGAAATACCGAAAATGACGTAATTCCGCTGTTGACGTTATTGTTTTGGCACATAAGTTTTTTCTGCATAAGTTTCAAGGTTGTGAGTATATAATAAATAGAATATTTGTTGGTTTGTCGTGAATATAGGATTTATTTTCATCTCGAAGTGAGGGAACTCGCATATATTTTCACTTGTTCTAAAGCACTTGTGAAAATATGTTTTCTCAATTAAATCATATATTCACTCCAAACAAACGTGTATGTGTGTGTGTTTCTAAGGATTATAGGAGTCCTACCCGACGATTATAGGCACAATGGAGTCTGGACTTATATTTGTGTGTTATTGAGTGTGATGTGATGATGATGAAGCAGCGAACTCAATGATTTCTTTATAGTGCTGCCACACTGGAATACCATGCCGTAGTAGACGATACCCACCAATCACATTATTCTGACACTGGTCAATCAGTTGTAGCACTACCCATTATTTGCTTGTCAGGCAATGGTTACAAGTGACTACTCCATTTTTAAAGTCTTTGGTACGACGCGGTCAGGGAACTCGGAACCCACAACCTCCCTAATGCAAGGCAGTCGCTCTAACCACTACACCACAATGCTTCAGTACTCCAAACAAACAAATAACCTCTATGTATTAATGCAATATCCTTTTGATTTTAAAGCAGGTATACCAGCCTTTTCGTGGGAGTCTGAATTTAAATTGACAAATAATATTTTCTAGTCAAAGGGCCAAAACATAATGAATCAGCCTAAAATGACGTTTTTACTTAGAAGCATCATGTAAACATCAAACATCATGAACTTCTATTCCATACCACTGTATTGCATTAAAGCCAGTGTGTATGAATAATTAATATGCATTAAAATATTCTCTTACAAAGCCTCTGCTAAACCACCATAAACAGCATACCTACCATATATAGATTCTGGGAATTGGTTCACAATGGAATGGGTTTCAAAGTCATATCCTCCAGATGCCCCGGCCTCCATAGGCTCAGTAGCCTCGGACTCTTGAACATGCATAGGCATGACGTTAGGAGAGGGGCCTGAAATATAAGGCATGGACCAGTCAACACAGAGATTTTATTGGAACAAGTGTTACATGGACTGTAAAGTGCTATACTGCAAGACATGGATTTAATTACTTGTAACATATTAAATACAGATGGTTTTGACGAACATTATTAGTGTGTGTGTGTATTTCTAAGGATTATAGGCTCTCCGATTATACTAAACAAAACAAGAGGGCCAAGATGGCCCTATATCGATCACCTGAGTAATTGTCCATTATCGAACTTCTTCGAAATCTTATGATCATATACAATCTGTGCAACTTTGGTTAAGATTGTCCGAGAAATGTGGCCTCTGTTGTTTACCAACATTGATATAAAGACACTGACAAAGTTTGGTAAAGATCAAAGACAAAATGAAGGTGTAACCTCTGGGGCATGGCCAAATGTGACCCAAGGGCTACATGTAATATAGGAGAGCTGTGTGCCTTGTGGTTTCAGAAAGAGAAGATTTTTTAAGTTTTTCCCTATACAAGTCTATGTAAAACATATGACCCCTGGGGCAGAGCCGTCACCAGTTTAATAAACTTGGTAAAGGACCATAAGCGCATAGTAAATGCAAAATATTAAACCTCTGGCTCTTGCAGTTTCAGAGAAGAAGATTTTTTTAATTTTTCCCTATACAAGTCTATGTAAAACTGTGATCGCGGGGGCGGGGCCAAATATAACCCCAGGGTCACCATTTGAACAAACTTGGTAAAGGACCATAATCTTATAGTAACTTCAAAATATTAAACCTCTGGCTCTTGTTCTTTCAGAGAAGAAGATTTAAAAAAAAAATCCTATATAAATCTATGTAAAACTGTGACCCCCGGGGCGGGGCCAAATTTGACACCAGGGTCACCATTTGAACAAACTGGGTAAAGGATCAGAAGCTTGTAGAAAATGCAAAATATTGAACATCTGGCTCAAGCAGTTCCAGAGAAGATTAGATTGTTTAAGTTTTTCCCTATACAAGTCTATGTAAAACATGTGACCCCTGGGGTGGGGTCAAATGTAACCCTAGCGTCACCATTTGAACAAACTTGGTAGAGGACTATAAGCTTATAGCAAATGCAAAATATTGAACATCTGGCTCAAGCAGTTTCGGAGAAGAAGATTTTTTAAGTTTTTCCCTATACAAGTCTATGTAAAACCTGTGACCCCTGGGGCGGGGCCAAATGTAACCCCAGTGTAACCATTAGAACAAACTTGGAAAAGGACCATAATCTTATAGTAAATGCAAAATGTTAAACCTCTGGCTCTTGTAGTTTCAGAGAAGAAGATTTTTTAAGTTTTCCCTATACAAGTCTATGTAAAACTGTGACCACCGGGGCGGGGCCAAATGTGACCCCAGGGTCACCATTTGAACAAACCTAGTAAAGGACTATAATATTATAGTAAATGCAAAATATTAAACCTCTGGCTCTTGTAGTTTCAGAGAAGAAGATTGTTTTCAGTTTTTGCCTATACAAGCCTATGTTAAACTGTGACCCCCGTGGTGGGGCCAAATGTGACCCCTGGGTCACCATTTGAACAAACTTGGTAGAGGACCATAAGCTTATAGCAAATGCAAAATATTAAACCTCTGGCTCTTGCAGTTTCAGAGAAGAAGATTTTTTAAGTTTTTCCCTATACATGTCTATGCAAACCATGTGATCCTTGGGGCGGGGTCAAATGTGACCCGGTGGTCACCATTTGAACAAACTTGCTCAAGGACCATATACTTATAGTAAATGCAAAACATTAAACCTCTGGCTCTTGTAGTTTCAGAGAAGAAGATTTTTTATTTTGTTTTCCAATATAAGTCTATGTAAAACTGTGACCCCTCGGAGCGGGGACAAATTTGACCCCAGGGTCACCATTTGAACAAACTTAGTAGAGGACCATAAGCTGATGCTACATGTAATACATGAGAGCTCTGTGCCTTGTGGTTTCAGAGAAGATGATTTTTTAAAGTTTTTTCCTATATGTCTATATGAAAAACATGCAAAATCTCAATATACAAACTTTGGATCCCCGGGGCACGGCCATTTTTGACCCCGGGGACTTTATTTGAACAAACTTGATAGTGTAGGCGTTGGCGATCATTTTAAAAGAAAAACTGTTGAAATCTGTCATGCGGTTCTGGAGAAGATTTTTTAAGGTTTAGACCATATATGGCAATGGCGGCCATCTTTGATGTCGCGCTGACCTAATTTTAACAAATCTAAAAAGCATTCATCTAAGGATCATCCATGTGAAGTTTAGTCAAAATTAGCCAAGCGGTTTCTGAGGAGAAGTCGTTTGAAGAAAAGTTAACGACGCCGGACGGACGGACGACGGACGACGGACGACGGACGCAGAGTGATCCCAATAGATCACCTTGAGCCTTCGGCTCAGGTGATCTAAAAAGTAGTGTCTGACCGTTTTGCTGATATTTCCATATGCCAGTTTTTGAGGGCGAATAAAAGCTTAAACTGCCTTTTAATAAAACCATGTTTGTAAGCACACTTATAAATTAAGTGAGTACTAAATATCCCATTAAACAGTTTCAAATTTGCCAAGCAATAATCTTTTATGGAGTATATGGACATGTTAAAGGGATTGTTGATAATCAAAAGCTACCATCTACACAATCTGTCTTATGTTTTTTTGTGATTTTTTTTGGTAAGGAACATATAGAGAATATTTTTCGTAGATTTAATTTGTTTTTGTGGCCAAAATGCATGTTTTAAGGAAAAAGGGGGCTAACTCCCTTGTGTACAGAACTTTTCAAAAACATCTTTATTTTGACTATTGTTGGCGGTCTATCTAATTATTCTTAAAACATTAATTTTTTCCTGTTTTGCTCTCTAGACAATAAGCATTAACATCAGTGGACGTTTCTTTTTTTGTTCAGTATAGATGTCATGCTTTGATGAAGGTCCCATCCAACATATATTTAGGTAAGAAGTTATATTTATCAAATTTCGTGAAGATAGCTTTAGCAGTTTTGAAGTTATGCCATGGAATCAGTTTGATCGATGGTCAGATGGATATTATTTGTATACCCTCTAAAAACTGAAAATAAGCATTTGATTTACATATGAACTAGAAATGTGTCCATGGGACACGAATGTCACCACTGAAAACAATCTGAATACATCAAATTTTACAAAATAAATCAAAGTCACCAAGATTGAACAGTGTCTGTCTTCTTGGTGAGGTTAAAGGTTATCTTAAATTTTCCAGGAACTCCTTACACCTTAAATAATAAATAAAAATATTCTTTATATCTGTATCTATACATATATAAAAAAAAATTCCACCAACATGTATTTGTAAAGGACAGTTTTTTTTATTTGATTATGTAAAAAAAAATAAAAAAAAAATAAATAAAAAATATCCGAAATTATGTATCATCCGAATTACTATGACACCACTCTTTTACGGCCCGAAAATTTCACAAACATTCAATCGAGCCCTGGTCATCGGGCTATCCTACTTTTCGAGCACTCTAAGTTTCAATAGATTTCCTGTTGATACACTGTGAGATAAATATTTTTTATTGAATTCCAGCAAGAAAATAAACACTACATGGGTAAATGCCAAAACATGTGGATTTTTCTTCTTCTTTTTACCATAATGCAAAGATTGCCGTGTGTCCCTTTAAACTATTTGATTTGTTTACCTTGTTGTTGATGGTAGTAGAACTGAACACTTCTTGACAAATTATTTTATCAACTTGTGTATTTATTTGTAGTAGATGCTATACTATTTCTCAAAGTACTAGGCACAATAACTACAATATTTACGGACATTTAGTTCTCAGTTTGACGGTAAAGCTCATTATCTAGGCCACGCTGTAGGCCACGCATGAGCGGCATGTTTAGCTTACTGGTTTAGAAATTAGAGCGGAAAATGTGTTGATTGCTTATTTTTCGTCAATGATTGTACATTTTCAAAATAATGGTTCTGAATGAATGGATAATTATCGAGTTTCTGCTGCACTATCGAATGAAATGAATTAATATTAAAGAGATGGTAACTACGCTATTGAAACTTTCCATTCATAAAATATTTATGCGTGTATTATTGCGCATAGTATTTCAGTACATTTTCAAAAAAAGACACGTATATACTGTATACAATGACAATTATTCACAATCGGTAGTTATATTATTCGGTATATATAACGTTTATGTCAACCACCTTATGAAATTAAGTTATACTTGAGGCAGTTAAAGGAACTACATTCTCGAAGTGCATTCTCGAAGTGCGTAAAGCTCCTCGTCCGAAAACTGGTGTATTAATGCACATAATATTTCGGTATTATATAATCTACAAAAAAAAGACACATTTATACTGTATACAATTAAAATTATTTCATTATTTCACAATCAGTAGTTATATTACTCGGTAAACATAACGTTCATGTCAGTCACCTTATCAAATTAAGTTGTATTTGAGGCAGTTAAAGGGGACTACATTGTCGAAAACGGTAAAGCTCCCCAACCAAAACCTCCATATTCAGAAATTGCAGTATACACGACTCCAAACAGTCAGCCATGCTCACGCATGGCGACTCAAAAAGGGCCCAACTCAGATAACATATAGTTGATTTTGACGTCGGATTGATATACACATCTTGACATCATAGGTAAGCATTTGAAAAGTGTCGGAAAAGATAGACACACAAGCTATTTTAACGTTCCACAACTCTGGTATTACATGGTAGATTTTGATACCGAATCAAAATGTGCATCTTGACATCATTGGTAAATATCATATAATAATGTATAATCCTTCACTCGATGGTAGGTGTTTTGTTTTAAGAACCGCAAGCCTACCATCTCATGAAGGATTTCCCTTTAATCTATCACAGCAGTTAAATAATCTCTATATTATACTTTACTTATATCACTAATTTATTTAACTAAAGTCTGATAAATATGTTCAGTGAATAAATATAGAATGAGACCTGGTGGGTTTCTTGTATTACTTGACAAATTTAGCAATGTTAATATTTTCTACTTGCAATCTGCAAAAATCTACTTGCATTTAGCAGTAAATAAGTGTTAAATTTTAACCCTGCAGTCACACTTGCTGTAAAAGCCACCTATACCAAGCATTCACCCATATTAAGAGGCTAGATGTATGTATAGGTCACCTGTATAAACAGGTCATCTTTATAAGGTCTCTAAATTAATACCCCACATGTATAAAGGCCCAATTTTTTTAAAACTCAACAATAGTAATCCGTATGAACGATCTGCAAGATCACCATTTATTCGTCCCCTAGATTTAATAGGAGTTTTACTTGCACAATGTTGACTTACTTCTCTCCACTAGATTTAATAGGAGTTTTACTTGCACAGTGTTGACTTACTTCTCTCCCCTAGATTTAATAGGAGTTTTACTTGCACAGTGTTGACTTACTTCTCTCCCCTAGATTTAATAGGAGTTTTACTTGCACAGTGTTGACTTACTTCTCTACCCTAGATTTAATAGGAGTTTTACTTGCACAGTGTTGACTTACTTCTCTGCTCTACAACATGTGGCAAAGTGTGATGATCGTTGTGGTCCACACTCCTCTGCTGGGGACTGTTTTGTCCCGAGTTGGTGGCACTAGTGGACTTGTGGCGGGGAGACCTCGCCAGCCTCGCCTCTCCAGACGAGCCACTATTCTCCAGCTGTGTTGAATATTCACTGGAAGAACTGCAAGTGGCGCTCGCAGTGTTGGACTGCTGCCAAATAAATTATCAAAGCAAATAGAGAATGCGTAAGTTAGGAGTACATCCTTGTAAAAAGTTTGTCCAAGTTTGAGATAAAATGTGCATCAGGGCCCTGTTTTATTAAACGTCTTTATATACGATGTCTAAAATTTTAAAGTCGTTCAGCTTTTTTCACGTAAGCATTCCATGTAGACAATTATATGTGCACGTAGTGCAGAAATAGCACATGTATGAGAAAATGAAATGAAACACAGACATATTAATAAACAGATAGGAAACTCCCCATCTTAACCAATGAAGTAACCAAAATATCACGTGGCACCTTAACTTTTCCTTCTATCTTCTCTCTTAATTATTCACTGATTTTGACGAGAATACATTCAAACGATTCATAGAGAATAACAAAAAATTGTTTATTTTGAAAGTAAGAAATTGAATAAAAAGAAATTTATATAATTTTCCTAGTGTCCAGTCTATTTGTTATTAGGTCTGTGAATGAAATCACCTTTATATGGAAAGTGTAATTTATAGTGAAGCATTTAAGAAACTGATTTACGATCAAAATGGTCATCAGTTGTTTCATAAAAAGGGGCCCTGATATTTATGACAAAACAACATAACATTTTTATTGTAAAGTTAAGTATTCATCTTTATGTACCTGTACTTAACCTTTGCCATTTGTCCAGTCAATTTTTTTTTAAATTTTATGGAGAAATTGTACGCTTGACAAAGTATTTTATTCAGGCATACTAATTTTAAGCCATTGTCGAAAGGTCAATTTGACAGTGTTTTGTCGAAGGAATGCCAATAGGTCAGTTAAAAAGGTACAGCTTCAGAATTGGTCAAGCTACAAATTTGGTCTAACACGGTGTCCCTTGTTAAAGAATTAAAACTTATTAATAATAGATGGCATTCAAATGCTTATTCTAAGTACAGTAAATTGATTATGTAAATGCATTTGACCGTTGACCCCGTTGTGATCTTGACCTTTCATCCAATGATCTTGAACTCAATAGATACGAAAGTATGTAAGTTTGATGATGATTGGATAAAAAATGTTGAAGTTATTTACATGTAGAAATGCTGACGTAAACATTTACCTGATGCTAAGAGCCTATCAACACATAAATGCAATTTGTGACCATGAACTTTGACCTATAGACCCCATAAGATCCTTCAAACAGTGAGATAAAAATATCAAATTATTTGTAAAGTTTGACCCAGGAGCTAGGTCCACAAAGGTGGGGAAGAAGCCTAGGGTCTACGCTGGTTGGATGGTTGTATCCGTCTGTTAATGCCCAGTAAGTGTATATATGGTTATATGGTAGGGATCTCAATGGTTTACAAGTCATGACCCGAGGGCTATGTCACCAGGGTTGGGAAAGGAGATCGGGGTCTATGCTGGTTGAGTGGTTGTATCCGTCTGTTCATGCCCAGTAAGTGTATATATGGATATAGAGTGGGGATCTGAATGGTTTCCAAGTTATGACCGAGGGGCTATGTCCCCAGGGATGGGGAAGGAGCCCGGGGTCTATGCTGGTTGGGTGGTTATAGGTCTGTTCATGCCCAGTAAGTGTATATATGGTTATAGGGTGGGGATCTCACGGTTTACAAGTTAAGACCCAGGGGCTATGTCACCAGGGGTGGGGAAGGAGTCTAGGGTCTATGCTGTTTGGGTGGTTGTATCCGTCTGTTCATGCCCAGTAAGTGTATATATGGTTATAGGGTGGGGATCTCATTGGTTTCCAAGTTATGACCGAGGGGCTATGTCCCCAGGGGTGAGGAAGCAACCCGGTGTCTATGCTGGTTGGATGGTTGTATCTGTCTGTTCATGTACAGTAAGTGTAGATACGGTTATAGGGTGGGGATCTCAACGGTTACTAATTTATGACTCACCCACACCCTCATATTTCACCTCTTGTGACCCCTGGGGCGGGTCCAATTCTGACCCCAGGGTCACCATTTGAGCAAACTTGGACTACTAGACGATGCTACATACAAAATATCTAAGCTGCAGCCCTTTTTGTTTCGGAGAAGAATATTTTGAAGTGTTTTTTCCTACATACTTCTATGTAAAAATGAAGTTTTTTACCAATTCAGGGGCCATAATTTTGTCAAAATGAACGGAAGAGTTATGGGGATTGTTGGATGAGGTACAGAATTTGGTGTGAAACCTTAGTTTAAAATTTTAATGCAATAACTCGAGTAGTTTTGAAGTTATAGACCTATTGCACAAAAACTTTAAGGTAAAGACATGACAATCAAAGGGCCATAACTTTGTCAAAATGAAAGGAAGAGTTATGGGGATTATTGGATAAGGTGCAGAATTTGATGGGAATATTAGTATAAAGCTTTAATGCAATAGCTTGAGTAGTTTTAAAGTTATAAATATATTGCACAAAAACTTTAAGGTAAAGACATGACAATCAAAGGGCCATAACTTTGTCAAAATGCAAGGAAGAGTTATGGGGATTGTTGGGTAAGGTGTAGAATTTGATGGGTAACATTAGTATACAGTTTTAATGCAATAGCTTCAGTAGCATTGAAGTTATAAATCTATTGCACAAAAACTTTAAGGTGAAGCTGGGGACACCGACGCCGTTGTGAGTAGGATAGCTCTCACTATTGTTTGAATAGTCGAGCTAAAAATGGGAAAACATGAATACATCAGGGAAAGTGAAGGGCGACTGAGATATACGATATAAACAAGAGGCCCAAGAGGGCCTGTGGACGCTCTACTTGCTAAAATGTCTCTTATAACATCAATGAAACAAGTGACTGCATTTACGTTTTTTTTGAAAGATTTGGGGAAAATACAGCATTTTTAACTAAATCAAGGGCCATAACTTAAGAATCTGGTAAAGTTTGGTAAAGATCAGATGAAAAATGAAGGCCCTACCATATTAACGAGGCAAAATATAGCATTTTTAACTAAACAAGAGCCATAACTCCTCTGTAACTGGTCCGATCCGACTGGTTTTCGAACTTGGTCAATACAGCTAAATAAAAAAAAAATAATAAAAAAAAAATAAAAAAATATTAAAAAGAAATTCAATTCATAAACAAGAGGCCCAAGAGGGCCTGTGGACGCTCTACTGGCTAACATGGCTCTTATAACATCAATGAAGTGAGTGACTGCCATTTACGTTTTTTTGAATGTTTCGGGCAAAAAACAGCTTTTTAACTAAATCAAAGGCCATAACTTAAGAATCTGGTAAAGTTTGGTAAAGATCAGATGAAAAATGAAGGCCCAACCGTATCAACGAGGCAACATATAGCATGTTTAACTAAATCAAGAACACCTCTGTTACTGGTCCGACTGGTCGAACATAGAGCTAAAAAAAAAAAGAAATTGCAAAAAAAAAAAAAATTCAAAAAATTGCAAAAAAAAAATAAAATTGCAAAACATTTCAAAAAAAAAAGAGAAGATATTTCAAAAAAAAAAAAATTCAAAAAAAAAAATTCAAAAAAAAATATTTAAAAAAAAAAATTCAAAAAAAAATAATAAAAAAATAATAATTCAAAAAAAAAAAATCTCTATACATGTCTATGTAAAACATGTGACCCGAGGGTTACCATTTGAACAAACTTGGTAAAGGACCATAAACTTACAGCAAATGCAAAATATTAAACCTCTGGCTCTTGCAGTTCCAGAGAAGAAGATTTTTTTCAGTTTTTCCCTATACAAGCATTTATGTAAAACTGTGACCCCCAGGGCGGGGCCAGATGTGACCCCAGGGTCCCCATTTGAACAAAATTGGTAAAGGACCATAAGCTTATAGCACCAGCAAAATATTAAACCTCTGGCTCTTGCAGTTTCAGAGAAGAAGATTTTTTAAGTTTTTCCCTATACATGTCTATGTAAAACATGTGACCCTTGGGGCGGGGCCAAATGTGACCCCAGGGTCACCATTTGAACAAACTTGGTAAAGGACCATAAGCTTTTAGCAAATGCAAAATATTAAACCTCTGGCTCTTGCAGTTCCAGAGAAGATTTTTTTTCTTCAGTTTTTCCCTCTACAAGCATTTATGTAAAACTGTGAATCCCCGGGGCAGGGCCAGATGTGACCCCAGGGTCCCCATTTGAACAAAATAGGTAAAGGACCATGAGCTTATAGCAACACCAAAATATTAAACCTCTGGCTCTTGCAGTTTCAGAGAAGAAGATTTTTTAAGTTTTTCCCTATACATGTCTATGTAAAACATGTGACCCTTGGGGCGGGACCAAATGTGACCCCAGGGTCACTATTGTCACTATTTGAACAAACTTGGTAAAGGACCATAAGCTTATAATAAATGTAACATATCAAACCTCTGACTCTTGTAGTTGGCGAGAAGAAGATTTTAAAAAAAAAAATCCTATATAAGTCCTAAAACTGTGACCCTCGGGGCGGGGACAAATTTGACCCCCGGGTCACCATTTGAACAAACTTAGTAGAGGACCATAAGCTGATGCTACATGTATTACATGAGAGCTCTGTGCCATGTGGTTCCAGAGAAGAAGATTTTTTTCAGTTTTTCCCTATACAAGCCTATGTAAAACTGTGACCCCTTGCAGTTCCAGAGAAGAAGATTTTTTAAGTTTTTCCCTATACATCTCTATGTAAAACATGTGACCCTTGGGCGGGGCCAAATGTGACCCGAGGGTCACCATTTGAACAAACTTGGTAAAGGACCATAAGCTTATATTAAATGCAAAATATCAAACCTCTGGCTCTTGTAGTTTCCGAGAAGATTTTTTTTCTTTTTTACTATATAAGTCTATGTAAAACTGTGACACCGGGCGGGGAAAAATTTGACCCCAGGGTCACCATTTGAACAAACTAAGTAGAGGACCATAAGCTAATGCTACATGTAATACATGAGAGCTCCTAGCCATGTGGTTCCAGAGAAGAAGATTTTTTTCAGTTTTCCCCTATAAAAGCCTATGTAAAACTGTGACCCCCGGGGCGGGGCCAAATGTGACCCCTGGGTCACCATTTGAACAAACTTGGTAGAGGACCATAAGCTTATAGCAAATGCAAAATATTAAACCTCTGGCTCTTGCAGTTTCAGAGAAGAAGATTTTTTAAAAAGAAATCCTATACAAGTCTATGTAAAACTGTGGCCCCCGGGGCGGGGACAAATTTGACCCCAGGGTCACCAATTGAACAAACTAAGTAGAGGACCATAAGCTGATGCTACATGTAATACATGAGAGATCCGTGCCATGTGGTTCCAGAGAAGAAGATTTTCTTTCAGTTTTTCCCTATACAAGCCTATGTAAAACTGAGACCCCCAGGGCGGGGCCAAATGTGACCCCTGGGTCACCATTTGAACAAACTTGGTAAAGGACCATAAGCTTATAGTAAATGCAAAATATCAAACCTCTGGCTCTTGCAGTTTCTGAGAAGATTTTTAAAAAAAAAATCCTATATAAGTCTATGTAAAACTGTGACCCCCGGGGCGGGGACAAATTTGACCCCAGGGTCACCATTTGAACAAACTTAGTAGAGGACCATAAGCTGATGCTACATGTAATACATGAGACCTCTGTGCCTTGTGGTTTCAGAGAAGAAGATTTTTTAACGTTTTTTCCTATATGTCTATATGAAAAACATGCAAAATCTCAATATACAAACTTTGGACCCCTGGGGCATGGCCATTTTTGACCCCGGGGACTTCATTTGAACAAACTTGATAGTCTAGACGTTGGCGATCATTTTAAAAGAAAAACTGCCAAAATCTATCCAGTGGTTCTTGAGGAGAAGATTTTTTAAGGTTTCAACCATATATGGTAATGGCGGCCATATTCATAATTGGATGTCGCGCTGACCTAATTTTAACAAATCTAAAAAGCATTCATCTAAGGATCATCCACGTGATCTTTGGTCAAAATTAGCCAAGCGGTTTCTGAGGAGAAGTTTTTTGAAGCAAAAGTTAACGACGGACGACGGACGACGACGACGGACGACGGACGAAGAGTGATCCCAATAGCTCACCTTTGAGCCTTCGGCTCAGGTGAGCTAAAAAATAAATAAAAATAAAAAAAACATCGTATAAATGTTAACGGATATATATATTGATAAGATAATTTAAATTAACAGAAATTTACAATCACAGCATTTTAATAATATGATATCATGTATATTAATGACCCAATTTGCATTTAAACAAGATGACACCTCAGGAGATGACAAACTGAGTTTGGAACAAATTAATTAGTCTACTCTAGCATTACGAAACTATTCAGCAAATGGTCTTAGGAACCTAGTTTTAGACCGGTCTAATACTTGTGATTTCTTTTTTTCTTTTTTTACAATGGGTACTGGCTTTTTGCATGCCAATTTAGACTGGCCCATAATGAAGTTTGAGGGTCACACTATCATAGTCTACGAGAATTGGTACAGCGTATATAGTTCAGTTACCTGTTCACTAGACCTTGCCCTCTTCTCATTGTCTCGCAGCCACTGAAGGTAAGACTCCCTGGCCACTTGTTCCTCTATCGTCTCCTGGGTAACCTCCCAATCCGTCTCGCGGATCTTGTCTTCAAACATCGCCTAGAAGCATTTATCAGTCATAATGAAGAAAATCTGTAGGTTTGGCATATAAGGTGGTTATTTTTGGCAAAGATCACCCTAAAGCATTTCTAAATTAACTGAGATTTATCCATTTATAAACCTTATATTTTGAGCTTTTAAAATTTAATTTAAAGGCATGTTGTACATTTTGGACTTCATTCAACGTTATAAACAAGTTTTGTTGTAAAGTTTAAAACAAACTGTATTTGAAACACTGAGTTTATACTCTCAAACCAGACTATTGCACAACACCTTCATTCTCCATATGTCAGTACTTGGCTATATCCACCCTATTGTTGATGACGGGAGTATATTGACAATAGATTATATTATAATAATTAATACAGTTACACGTGCTATTGTTTGTCGGAATAATCTTATTGGTTTGATCGTTGAATGGATATGTGACAGTTTACTTCAAAATTACACAATGATATTCAGAATAATGTTAAAACTGAAAAAATTGGTGTTTTTGCAAAACATATCTCCCCTTTTCGTTTGGGATAAATATTTGATTAAAATAACTCTACCTAACAACAAGTTACTGCGGACTAGGCTTTGTCATTTTTTACAGTATATGACAGCATAGATTGTGCCTATAATCCAATTATAACGTATATTTTTTATTTACATCAATAGGGTAGTATTTTTAACATGTAAGCTATTGAATACTTTATGCCAGTGCCCCTTACTATCAAGTTTATTATGCGAGGTTACTATTGAATACTTTATGCCAGTGCCCCTTACTATCAAGTTTATTATGCGAGGTTACTATTGAATACTTTATGCCAGTGCCCCTTACTATCAAGTTTATTATGCGAGGTTACTATTGAATACTTTATGCCAGTGCCCGTTACTATCTAGTTTATTATGCGAGGTTACTATTGAATACTTTATGCCAGTGCCCCTTACTATCAAGTTTATTATATGAGGTTACTATTGAATACTTTATGCCAGTGCCCCTTACTATCAAGTTTATTATGCGAGGTTACTATTGAATACTTTATGCCAGTGCCCCTTACTATCAAGTTTATTATGCGAGGTTACTATTGAATACTTTATGCCAGTGCCCCTTACTATCAAGTTTATTATGCGAGGTTACTATTGAATACTTTATGCCAGTGCCCCTTACTATCAAGTTTATTATGCGAGGTTACTATTGAATACTTTATGCCAGTGCCCCTTACTATCAAGTTTATTATGCGAGGTTACAAAACGAGGAATGGTGAGACTGCCAAGTTGTTTTGCATTTTCGTGACAAGCCTAATAAACTTCAAAGTACTGATATAGCGATCTATTTATTGGGTAGATTATCCACATTTTCTGAATGGTTTTTAAGATTTGTCTTTTAAACAAAATGTTTATGTTCAACATGTCCCATGCCACATTGTTTTATCTTCTCAAATCTTCATGAGATCACAAAGAGTTACGTACAATAAACACTGACAAGTTCTGCCTTGCATTAATAAGTCTTAAAAAAATTATATACTAGCCCAAGCATGAATATTTAACAGCAAAAGTAGTTAAGTCACCCCTTTTATCAGATGAAAAGTGTGTGTCTGCATGATGCATGTGTGTATGAATCCATTATGTAACGGGGACAAGCAGGATAATTATCTAAGCAGTTTGTTGTATATAATAGTAATACAATTACCTTTTCAATATGGAGTTCTTCTGACTGCTTTGTTGCATCCCGTAATAAATTCTTTTCTGAAAACTGTAAAGAAGATCATGTTTCAAGTCCATTATTATCAATCGTCAAACAGTTCATAAATATAATTTTATGAATGACTTAATTTAATTGGGTTTAAAAATAAGGTATATGTAAATTGTTTGAAAATGAAACATATATTCCAAACTAGTTTTTGATTGGCCATTTTTACTTCAAAATCTGATACTGACAAACATTCTAGGTATGGTTAACAGCCCAACTGCATGTTTCTATTTCTATTTAAATATAAATCAATGAATGACCCACCTATTTGGAGAAAATTAACTGGTCTTTGATAGTGCTCCTGACCCGTGGTCTTTTAAAACACTTAGCAGAAGGGCTTTGTATTGCCAGACCAAGCAGTAGGACTGTTTATTGCCAGACCAAACAGTAGGGCTGTGTATTGCCAGACCAAACACTAGGGCTGCATATTGCCAGACCAAACAGTAGGGCTGTGTACACTGTCGATATGATACATATTGTGATACGGACAGACCGATACATGATACAGTTAAACCGTCAGTGCAGGATAACATGTAAAGAAGAAATGTGTTTTCTGTAGTGCAAAATCATTGTTTACTCTAGGTTCGGTTATTTCTTCGCTACGCTATGCTACGGGTAACGCGGATCCAGAACCAGGGCCTGGGGAAAATAAGACATTTGAAATCCCCCAAAACTTTGGGGCAATTTTGGCAAGATTCTATGAGACTTTCGAAAAATGTATTTTCAAGTTAAATAAATGCCAATGTTTTACTTTAATCTTGTGATAAACAGCAAGTGACGTCAAAAAGTGTAAATGATGCTTAAACATTTGAAGCTGTCAAGTTTATTTTATAACATGACGTCATTATTATTTTATAACATGACGTCATTAAAACGTTGACATTATGTGCGTGAAAAAACACGAATAAAACCAGGTAATCGCTAGTGGGCGCTGTATTTCGTTTAATCTGCCCAGTCACATTTAGTTTTTTCTCTAGGTTTTCCTAGACATTTACCAGAACACTATAAATTCGCTGAATGGACTACATATCCAAGTTGTTTATATTATACGAGGTTTGATGCAGTTAATTATGAAACACTCCTCAAAGTAATAATTTTATATTTACGCAAATTATCGCTTGCCCTCCCTCTGAAATGAAGTCAATACGCCCTAGATGGGTAATTTGAACTTAAAACGGAATTATAGGGCGACAAACACGAACAGTTTAGAGGGTTAAATGACACCTTAACCCCTTTATTATCAGATTAACTTATGTGCTTACCTACTGTATCTAGTATATAGTGTCAGTCAAAGAAATTAGGATTTTTGTTCACTAGCCCGAATTATTATATAATCATTTGGACTATTACAATTTTCATAAGCCCGACTATATAAAATTTCTAAATTTTTACTAGCCCTAATTAATATATTTACTAGTTTTTCACCTTCGGGCTTGTGCTAATTTCGACCACTGTTGTGTAGTGTTCGTTTTAGGAAAATAAAATTCAAAATTATCACCGTAATGCGTATTAAGCTCAGGTTAAAAGACTTGTAGTATACGATACGACCGATACACTACATGTATTGGTCAGGAATGTGTCACAATATACTGATTTATCATATACTTTCCTACAAATATATAGTTTTTAAATATACGATACAACATAGACCTAGCTAGTCATATCAATCAGGATTTCATTGCCGGGCAATAAAGCTTTATCACACGCGTGAAATATAGGGTGAAAAAATGTCATATCATGGAAATAACCGAATCTTCATCTTGATCTTTTTACCGGAGTGATACGGAAATAACCGATTAGTCACGGGTATTGTTTGTCGTCTGCCTTTCATTAGTTACTTCCATCCTGTTTTCGCGGCAGATTATTGACTATAGAATCATTATCTGTGGATAAAATAACCACTTATGACAACTCACCTTGATTAGAAAATTTCAAATTCAATGGAATTCATTTTCAATAAGATTTCGGACAAAAATAAATGTTGTGTACCACTTACGCAACAGACATGAGCACATCAGAATGGACTAGATATAAAAATAAAAATCTCCCTGGAAAACAGCGTAGTGAGTGAGCTGAAGTTGAAATTTCGACAAAGCTCAAGTATATGATAAATAGAATAAAAATGTGTATTTCATATCACACCCTATATCAGGCCCTCGACCCATATGGCGTCTCAGGCCTGATATAGGGTGTGATATGAAAATACCCATTTATTATTCTCTATATACCGCAACAGCCCTACTTGTCAGGCTCAATTACAGTGCCCAATATGTACATAATACACTTTTTTCAATATCAAAACATCAAACTTACCCCAGGTTGGAAGTTGGCTAGAGGGAGCCCCAAGCCGACCCCTATAGTTGCCTTGTAGGGATCTACTACAGCGTTGTAGTGAACATTGCTATGGTAACTGATTCTGATTGGCTCATTGTCTGTCTTGTATGAACTGTGGAAGGTGTTGATTGGCTCTGTAAGGCAAACATAAAACTGCTCAGTAATCATATCAGGTATAGATAGCGTTTTGCAAATATGGCTTGTTTCTGTTCTTTTAGCAATTGTTATCCTTTTCATTGCAAATGCAAGGCCAAATTTGATTTAAAATAAATGTATTATATTTTATTAAACTGAGTCGGACACGAACAGTGTTGAGTTGGCATAACCTATATATATAGAAATGCTAACTGTTTTGGAGTTGACTAAACCACTGCTACATGCATTTTTTATTTTTTACATGTACCTGTACATTATGAAATTGGCATAGGAGCATTTTGAATATAGGGTCGGGGGTAAACTTTTGTTTTAAATTATGTGCGTCTTTATCAGACTGAGTGATAGGATATATATATATTAAAATCTATCCGTTTACGTCCCCATTCAATGGATGAGGCTAAGGAAATGTTTTTGCGATAGAACAAACCAAAGAAACTCAGTTGTGCCGGTGAGGTTTGAACCCAGGTCCTCTGGTTTCAAGTCTAGCGTACTATGGTTCTTTAACATGCTCAAAGGATTGACACCAGCTTACGTACTCTCCAACAGAAGAGCCTAAGGGACCACCCGTTTTTAGCCACATCTGATGGACGAGACCAAGAAAAGTACCCTTCCCAAATACAAACTAATAAAACCCAGTGGTGCCTGTGTCTCTGGTTTCAAGGCCACGGCTATATCCACTGGGCCACACCAGAAATATTAGTGGAAATAAATATTATGTACTCGATCCCCATTCAATTCAAAATAAGTTTTACAGCTTCCAGTTCCCATGCAGTCTGCGAAATAAACACATAGTCCGAGCCCGAGGCTATAACTTTTTCGTACAGACTATCAAACTGCTACAAATACATAGTCCGATCGAACCATTAGATAAAAAAGTCTTTGTGAGCTTTACGTCAGATGGAACGTCAGACTACACCGGGGAGGAGTAAGAAAGCCTGTACATTAGAACTTCAATATAAATTGTTGATAATTATGTAGCTCGTCCTTGTGTTATTTTGATTTTCTAGTTGGTTCTTTAGTGTCTTACTATGAAATTCCGTTTCGGACTATACAATTTTCCTAGCATGATATTCCGAAGGACTATAAGGCTAAAAACTTTTTCATGCGGACTGCCCATTTCAGGAGATCTACCTCCTGCTGGGAAAGAATGTTGGTTATTTCTCTGGCCTCTGTCAATGGGGTGCATCTGCCTTCATAATTAGAAAAAGTTTGTTTTGCTATACCTATACTATACTGGTAGACTTCTATAGGTCTGTTGTATATTTCACACATTGACTGTATCTCTAAATGGTTGCCATGACAATTGTCCATCCGTTTACGGTTAAGGTAAGTCGTGAAATCCTCCGTCACATAATGGGAGTAATAGTCTGCATTTTTGGCCTGGAAATTTAATTGTATATAATTATAATTCTATTGAAATAATAGCAGCGTACAAATTAAACATCATCTCACCCAAGATAACATGCCAGTTTAATAAGCCTTGGTGTTATTCTTCATCTAATACACCCGTACTATAGAGCCTAGTTTAAAATATCTCGTTATATTGAATGATATATCACTGTAAGTTTTGCAACGTTAGGAGAATAAGCATTGCGCATCCCGCATTGTAACGTATGCAACGTTAGGAGAGCAAGCAAAGCAATGCGAAAGATTTCATATGTGTGCGTTATTTTCACATTTTAGGGGTATTAGAATAGAAATAGAACATCGTTTACAGTGAATTATCTATAATATATCATGGTTTGTCGTTCAATTGTAAACAATAATTTCACTCGACCTTCGGGCTCGTGAAATTGTTGTTTACAAATGAACGACAAACCGTGATATGAAGGTTGAGTGAAATTATTGTTTACAATTGAACGACAAACCATGATATATTATAGATAATTCACCGTAAACGATGTTTATTTCTTAAGTGTTTCAACTGACCCATTCTATCAAAGGGCAAATAAAACGTTGACAATATTTATAAATACTCTCTTTCTTTTTTTTACTTAAAAACATGTTTTAAGAGTACACTACAAATAAACAACTCTTTTTTTTTAATATTATATTTGGTATTATTCCATGGCATTACTAGCTCTTTCTTTGGTGATTTTTTATGATGAAGACACGCGTAAAATAATCCTCATTCCCTTATAAATATGTAGAAATCATAAATCTATAGAACTAACACAAGAGTAATTTTTTTGTCATTACCAAGTATTCTATACATTGTTTTCTCACTGTTCCATGCATCTCTTGGTCACCATAAACCTGGTCAGCTGAAAATATAAACATCATAGTATGTACAAGTCACCTGCTATAATGCATCATACAACAACAAACTGAATCTCATACTCTGGCATAATCAACAGATCAAGTACATGTAGGTCTGACAAAACACATGCCCAAAGCCCGCTGGCTACCAAAAGTTGATGAAATTTGCATGTGTAGTAGCCCGTCAAAACCAGATTTTATCTCTAATCAACACCACTGTCTTTACAGCTAATCAACACCACTGTCTTTACAGCTAATCAACACCACTGTCTTTACAGCTAATCAACACCACTGTCTTTACAGCTAACACCACTGTCTTTACAGCTAATCAACACCACTGTCTTTACAGCTAATCAACACCACTGTCTTTACAGCTAATCAACACCACTGTCTTTACAGCTAATCAACACCACTGTCTTTACAGCTAATCAACACCACTGTCTTTACAGCTAATCAACACCACTGTCTTTACAGCTAATCAACACCACTGTCTTTACAGCTAATCAACACCACTGTCTCTACAGCTAATCAACACCACTGTCTTTACAGCTAACACCACTATCTTTACAGCTAATCAACACCACTGTCTTTACAGCTAACACCACTATCTTTACAGCTAATCAACACCACTGTCTTTACAGCTAACACCACTGTCTTTACAGCTAATAAACACCACTGTCTTTACAGCTAATCAACACCACTGTCTTTACAGCTAATCAACACCACTGTCTTTACAGCTAATCAACACCACTGTCTTTACAGCTAACACCACTATCTTTACAGCTAATCAACACCACTGTCTTTACAGCTAACACCACTGTCTTTACAGCTAACACCACTGTCTTTACAGCTAATCAACACCACTGTCTTTACAGCTAATCAACACCACTGTCTTTACAGCTAATCAACACCACTGTCTTTACAGCTAATCAACACCACTGTCTTTACAGCTAACACCACTATCTTTACAGCTAATCAACACCACTGTCTTTACAGCTAACACCACTGTCTTTACAGCTAATCAACACCACTGTCTTTACAGCTAACACCACTGTCTTTACAGCTAACACCACTGTCTTTACAGCTAATCAACACCACTGTCTTTACAGCTAATCAACACCACTGTCTTTACAGCTAATCAACACCACTGTCTTTACAGCTAATCAACACCACTGTCTTTACAGCTAATCAACACCACTGTCTTTACAGCTAATCAACACCACTGTCTTTACAGCTAATCAACACCACTGTCTTTACAGCTAATCAACACCACTGTCTTTACAGCTAACACCACTGTCTTTACAGCTAACACCACTGTCTTTACAGCTAACACCACTGTCTTTACAGCTAATCAACACCACTGTCTTTACAGCTAATCAACACCACTGTCTTTACAGCTAATCAACACCACTGTCTTTACAGCTAATCAACACCACTGTCTTTACAGCTAACACCACTGTCTTTACAGCTAACACCACTGTCTTTACAGCTAACACCACTGTCTTTACAGCTAATCAACACCACTGTCTTTACAGCTAATCAACACCACTGTCTTTACAGCTAATCAACACCACTGTCTTTACAGCTAACACCACTATCTTTACAGCTAATCAACACCACTGTCTTTACAGCTAACACCACTGTCTTTACAGCTAACACCACTGTCTTTACAGCTAATCAACACCACTGTCTTTACAGCTAATCAACACCACTGTCTTTACAGCTAATCAACACCACTGTCTTTACAGCTAATCAACACCACTGTCTTTACAGCTAATCAACACCACTGTCTTTACAGCTAATCAACACCACTGTCTTTACAGCTAATCAACACCACTGTCTTTACAGCTAATCAACACCACTGTCTTTACAGCTAACACCACTGTCTTTACAGCTAACACCACTGTCTTTACAGCTAACACCACTGTCTTTACAGCTAATCAACACCACTGTCTTTACAGCTAATCAACACCACTGTCTTTACAGCTAATCAACACCACTGTCTTTACAGCTAATCAACACCACTGTCTTTACAGCTAACACCACTGTCTTTACAGCTAATCAACACCACTGTCTTTACAGCTAACACCACTGTCTTTACAGCTAACACCACTGTCTTTACAGCTAACACCACTGTCTTTACAGCTAACACCACTGTCTTTACAGCTAACACCACTGTCTTTACAGCTAATCAACACCACTGTCTTTACAGCTAATCAACACCACTGTCTTTACAGCTAACACCACTATCTTTACAGCTAATCAACACCACTGTCTTTACAGCTAATCAACACCACTGTCTTTACAGCTAATCAACACCACTGTCTTTACAGCTAACACCACTGTCTTTACAGCTAACACCACTGTCTTTACAGCTAACACCACTGTCTTTACAGCTAATCAACACCACTGTCTTTACAGCTAATCAACACCACTGTCTTTACAGCTAATCAACACCACTGTCTTTACAGCTAATCAACACCACTGTCTTTACAGCTAACACCACTGTCTTTACAGCTAACACCACTGTCTTTACAGCTAACACCACTGTCTTTACAGCTAATCAACACCACTGTCTTTACAGCTAACACCACTGTCTTTACAGCTAACACCACTGTCTTTACAGCTAACACCACTGTCTTTACAGCTAACACCACTGTCTTTACAGCTAACACCACTGTCTTTACAGCTAATCAACACCACTGTCTTTACAGCTAATCAACACCACTGTCTTTACAGCTAACACCACTATCTTTACAGCTAATCAACACCACTGTCTTTACAGCTAACACCACTGTCTTTACAGCTAACACCACTGTCTTTACAGCTAATCAACACCACTGTCTTTACAGCTAATCAACACCACTGTCTTTACAGCTAACACCACTATCTTTACAGCTAATCAACACCACTGTCTTTACAGCTAACACCACTGTCTTTACAGCTAACACCACTGTCTTTACAGCTAATCAACACCACTGTCTTTACAGCTAACACCACTGTCTTTACAGCTAACACCACTGTCTTTACAGCTAATCAACACCACTGTCTTTACAGCTAACACCACTGTCTTTACAGCTAACACCACTGTCTTTACAGCTAATCAACACCACTGTCTTTACAGCTAATCAACACCACTGTCTTTACAGCTAACACCACTGTCTTTACAGCTAATCAACACCACTGTCTTTACAGCTAACACCACTGTCTTTACAGCTAACACCACTGTCTTTACAGCTAACACCACTGTCTTTACAGCTAATCAACACCACTGTCTTTACAGCTAATCAACACCACTGTCTTTACAGCTAATCAACACCACTGTCTTTACAGCTAATCAACACCACTGTCTTTACAGCTAATCAACACCACTGTCTTCACAGCTAATCAACACCACTGTCTTTACAGCTAATCAACACCACTGTCTTTACAGCTAATCAACACCACTGTCTTTACAGCTAACACCACTGTCTTTACAGCTAATCAACACCACTGTCTTTACAGCTAATCAACACCACTGTCTTTACAGCTAATCAACACCACTGTCTTTACAGCTAATCAACACCACTGTCTTTACAGCTAATCAATACCACTGTCTTTACAGCTAACACCACTGTCTTTACAGCTAATCAACACCACTGTCTTTACAGCTAACACCACTGTCTTTACAGCTAATCAACACCACTGTCTTTACAGCTAATCAACACCACTGTCTTTACAGCTAACACCACTGTCTTTACAGCTAACACCACTGTCTTTACAGCTAATCAACACCACTGTCTTTACAGCTAACACCACTGTCTTTACAGCTAATCAACACCACTGTCTTTACAGCTAACACCACTGTCTTTACAGCTAACACCAGGGCTTCCACTAAGGTTCAAATCTAGGAAGTTGGAACTTCCTGTGTATCAAATTTGGAAGTTCATGGGGAAAATTTAGGAAGTTCCAGTGTTTGGGCATGGCATTCATAGTCTTTGAGTCAGTGATTCCATGTGGTAGTGAGGGAAACAACACATCTAAATTGTTAAAAAGAAAAAAAGGATAATTATAATCATCTATATGTTTATAAAAGAAAATATTTGATGACCTCATGATATAAACGGTTTCAAACTAAAAATACTTAATTTCCCTTTGCGTGCCATACCCCACCCACAAGTTTTATACAGTAAATTACATTTTGCAAACAGTTTTCAATTTATCAGTCCAGGAAAGCTTTTAAATTGGCATACATTAATGAAAGGTATGTAACACTGTCAAGTGTAGGAATAAATGTAACAGATTCTTTAATTTATTATCAAAGCAATCGATTGTTTTTGCCAGTGATAATTGTTTTTGCCAGTGATAATTTCACTTCCGTGTTTAGTCTCCATTTGCGAAGAGTTCTCTCCCCTAGGTTAGAGATTATTAAATATTGTTTGTCGTACTTCGTTTCTATTTGTAACTTTGATAAATACATAGAAAAATGACACAAAGATATAAAAGAAATAGCCTTAAAAGTATAATCTGTGTAAGGAGTTTCAACTTTGTGGTTAATAAATATAAATTAAGCAATTTGGCGTTCATTTTGTGAAATGCGCGGCTAGGCCATTTATCTAATTAACACGCTCTCCTCTCACCAGTCATGCGTGTGACCCTTGATAAAAACTGGACAAAACCGGATTTACCTGTCAATTACAGGCTCCACTGAGTTTTAATTGCTTTACAACTTGTTACGTCGGCAGTCTTAAATGAAATTAGATTAGATGGGCGGGGCTATAATCGGTAATTTACAGCTTATGGGACGTCCGTAGTAAACGATCGCGGCGTACTTTGAAGTTTTTGGAAGTACACTGTATGCCTTTGATGTTAATTTTCGCCGTACAACTACGATTTTTGGACGTAATTTACGGCCGTACGCCCATTAACGGAAGCCCTGTAACACCACTGTCTTTACAGCTAATCAACACCACTGTCTTTACAGCTAACACCACTGTCTTTACAGCTAATCAACACCACTGTCTTTACAGCTAACACCACTGTCTTTACAGCTAATCAACACCACTGTCTTTACAGCTAACACCACTGTCTTTACAGCTAACACCACTGTCTTTACAGCTAACACCACTGTCTTTACAGCTAATCAACACCACTGTCTTTACAGCTAACACCACTGTCTTTACAGCTAACACCACTGTCTTTACAGCTAACACCACTGTCTTTACAGCTAATCAACACCACTGTCTTTACAGCTAATCAACACCACTGTCTTTACAGCTAACACCACTGTCTTTACAGCTAACACCACTGTCTTTACAGCTAACACCACTGTCTTTACAGCTAACACCACTGTCTTTACAGCTAACACCACTGTCTTTACAGCTAATCAACACCACTGTCTTTACAGCTAATCAACACCACTGTCTTTACAGCTAACACCACTGTCTTTACAGCTAACACCACTGTCTTTACAGCTAACACCACTGTCTTTACAGCTAACACCACTGTCTTTACAGCTAACACCACTGTCTTTACAGCTAATCAACACCACTGTCTTTACAGCTAATCAACACCACTGTCTTTACAGCTAACACCACTATCTTTACAGCTAATCAACACCACTGTCTTTACAGCTAACATCACTGTCTTTACAGCTAACACCACTGTCTTTACAGCTAATCAACACCACTGTCTTTACAGCTAATCAACACCACTGTCTTTACAGCTAATCAACACCACTGTCTTTACAGCTAACACCACTATCTTTACAGCTAATCAACACCACTGTCTTTACAGCTAACACCACTGTCTTTACAGCTAATAAACACCACTGTCTTTACAGCTAATCAACACCACTGTCTTTACAGCTAATCAACACCACTGTCTTTACAGCTAATCAACACCACTGTCTTTACAGCTAACACCACTGTCTTTACAGCTAATCAACACCACTGTCTTTACAGCT
This sequence comes from Cyrtodaria siliqua, assembly GCA_037043455.1. NCBI lineage: Eukaryota > Metazoa > Mollusca > Bivalvia > Adapedonta > Hiatellidae > Cyrtodaria > Cyrtodaria siliqua. The sequence continues at coordinate 3,347 of JAWPHD010017627.1, read as the reverse complement.
AATCAACACCACTGTCTTTACAGCTAACACCACTATCTTTACAGCTAATCAACACCACTGTCTTTACAGCTAATCAACACCACTGTCTTTACAGCTAATCAACACCACTGTCTTTACAGCTAACACCACTGTCTTTACAGCTAACACCACTGTCTTTACAGCTAACACCACTGTCTTTACAGCTAATCAACACCACTGTCTTTACAGCTAACACCACTGTCTTTACAGCTAACACCACTGTCTTTACAGCTAATCAACACCACTGTCTTTACAGCTAATCAACACCACTGTCTTTACAGCTAACACCACTGTCTTTACAGCTAATCAACACCACTGTCTTTACAGCTAATCAACACCACTGTCTTTACAGCTAACACCACTGTCTTTAACAGCTAACACCACTGTCTTTACAGCTAATCAACACCACTGTCTTTACAGCTAACACCACTGTCTTTCCAGCTAATTATTCAAGGTAAGATTTAAATCCATGAGTCCACAATGGAAGAATGGTTTCCTTCCCTAAATAAATCGAATAATTATTTAAAAACTCAAATTACACCGCAGCACCCCCACACACGACACTAACCCAGTGAAGAATGAGACGGCCAGACGCATTCCTGCCCCAACCCACCCCACCCTCACGACACTAACACGACGCATTCCTGGCTAAGTTCAATTTCTGGTAGCCCTGTGTCGAAAATTCAAGATTTGTCAGACGCTGAAGTATTAACAAGTGCTTGCCTTTTTTTATTAGTTACGGGCCAAGAAAATTAAAACTGGGGACTGGCCCAGGAAAGTCACTTGCCCTGATTTATTTTTTAGTTGCCCAGAAATTGTTAGTACCAATGAATAGTTGCCGGTACACAGCTTTTGTCGATATTGAATACTTCACTTTTTACTTTGTTTTATTTAGAATTAATAATACACCTGTAATTAGAATCAAACAATAAGGTCTATTTTCCTTTATTTTCCTTTTATTTATCCATTGCATCATGTAACAAAAACAATACCATTTTCTTTTACATTTTTAGGATCGCGCCGCAAATCGTCTCCCAAATTAAGCCATCCAAAAACAGGTGTGCGTTCCCGGTGTTATTTAGGATTTGCATTTGTTAATTTATAAGCATTCGTTGTAAAGCGTTTTTACGATACAGACTTGCTAAAAATAGAAAATACAGCAATTCATTGAAAAATAAGAATATAAAATCAAAATCACCATTCAAACGGTTAATATTCGAGTGATCTTTCAAACTGATGAACTTTAAAAAAGGTAGAGAACTCTTTATTGTTCAACAAATAACATTACGGCTTCAAATTACACGTGATTAAAGATGATTTCTGGTTGAATTTTAGTTTGCAAAGTTGATTGTCCCGAGATTTTCTTGACTTTCTTGACTTTCATTTTGGACTAGACTCGGGCATCTGGCTATCCTATTCTTGGAGCACTGATGAGGAAGTTTTTGTTGCATCAATCATCAATGACTCAATTCTGATGGGTGAAGCTGCTTGTAAGAAAGTACCAGTACATAAAGTAAACACTGACTATTATTTGTACATGAGAATCAGGATTTGATGTAGACAATTCATGAAGCATGACATACATTTATAATCGTCACTTACCAACAGCTCGAAACAAACAAGCTCCATCTTCTCCCATCTTCTTTATGATAAACCCTTTCTTCTCTTTTAAGTTTGTTTCAAACCATTTTTCAAGCTGAAAAAAAACAAAAAACATTCAAATATATAATTATTATCATATTTTAATATAGAAAGCAGTGAATCATGAAGTCCAGTGAGTACACAGTCTTACAGTGCATCACTACTGGACTCACACCACTATTATCTCCCTTGAATACTCGTGCCCTACAGATGAACGAGGTAGATAAAAAAAAAAACACGTTCGCTTTTCTACATTTTACAGGATACATTGATTTATTTTTACCAGGTTCTAAATCTACTGCATTTTTAGGAAGAGATCACAGAAAAATGCATGTTGATATAATAAGATTTCTAGCTAATTCTGCCTCATTTTACACATCATGGGTCTCATCACCACGGGGTTGTATTGTTGTCTAAATTTTGATAGGTGTCACGCAAACATGAAATTAAAAAAAGTTCAATCTGGTAAATGTGTTTTAAATTGCAGATATTGGATCAATGAAGAATTTAAGCATAAATACATGTCGCAAAATCTGTTTATCTCTTTGCCACAAACAAAAACATTACAATGGGACACTATGGAAAATTAATTGTGGTGTGAGACATTATACAACTCATGAATACAGCTGATAATTTGCGGTTAACTCATTCGACATTTTTTTTAGATATTTTGAGATGAAAACACAGAAGAAAATGATGCGTTAAATAAATAATTGTTAGTCTCTAGATCAGTGTGGCATCCTTATCTTTGGTGAGTTTTATGCATGCACATTTGGTATTAATGGTTTACTCAATTGAAATACTTTACTCAGTCGAAATTGGGCATGTTTTTTTGCAGGCATTGCATTACAAATGTCATCTGAAACCATGCCGAAACTGCAAACTGGTATCATGCCAGTTACGCTACCTATATTTCGAAACAGCGGAATCACAGCTCTATGGTCAGTACAGAATATAAACCATAACTGCTATGTTGTTGTTGTTGTTGTTATATTCTTCACCGCCAGAAATGGCGAACCCCAGCAGTGGTACTGCTAGGTTACTTCTTCTATAGGTAATATCACTGTACACGTATATCCACCACCACTGAATAGTCTATTTACGCTTTAAACTACCGGTATTAAAAACTATGTTAAAACTGTTCTCTTCTTGTTTGTTTCTAATAATGTTTACTAAGATCACGTATTAATAGCAAGTGACCACACAGGAAGGCTCTATCTTATTCCTTTAAATAGTCTATATCTCATCGAATGCAGATTGTAAATCAGTCTTCTTGCGTGAAATTCGATCTCGTGCCCACAGGTGTCTCACAGCTACTAATCTGATAAACAATGGAGTGAGGACCATAAGATCAGATGTACAATAACAAATCCCGAGGTATATACAAAATGAAAGTCACTCAAATGCTGTACGTATTGCACCTATAGCGTGCTTGATGTAGTAAATTCATATCTTTGACGTTAACAAATGAAAGCAACAAGCAATTATGTAAATTATTGTAATAACACAAACCTGATAAATTATGATTACTTACCTCCTCCGTGTTTTCTGGGTGAGGCGGAGGAACATACTCGTCACCACTGTTGTGTCCAGTCTCTTCCTCCTCTAACGGTGGGGTGTGGGACGACGACGGAGCTGGATGACCCCCTCTGTGTTTCCGGACATGACTTCTATGGGGCGAGGATCTG
>JAWPHD010017626.1:0-43693 GCA_037043455.1 Cyrtodaria siliqua | reverse complement strand
AGAAACCACTCGCCTTCCGTGTGTTATGTCGATAAAACATAGTCGGTAATGTTTTTGTCACGTATATAATTGTTAAAGGATGAACAGTTACAAGATAACTATGCTAATCAACTTTTCTCTGTAGCTACACTACATTCCTTTGAATTGAGATAATACACACTACAGGAAGTTTAACTTGTTTCTTTTGTCATTTCCAGCACATGTCAGGTTATGTATGACGATGGAGGCAAACCACTAACGTATTCCTGGGTAGAACCAGTACTGTACACTTAGAATCGACACTTTCTCACTTACAAGTCGAGCTCCCAGTGGGATTCCAACCCGCAGCAGTGAGAGGCGAGACAGATTCAAACTCGGCGTCTTTACTCTCACGAACACGGGGGAAGTATAACCGTGGTAAAGGAAAATAAATAATCACAGCACGATGATTACATGTCCAATGGTTAACACATACATACCACTATAAATACGCTTGTGTGTGGGTGAGACTGAAACGACAATGTGCTCTGGCCATTTTCAATTGTCCATTTTAATATTTCTCTTGGGTGGTCAGATAAAATTCTAAATATGGTCGTTTGGTGTCGCAACCGATCCCTCGTCGTTCCGACAAGTGTGACAATGTTTGTCCGGGTCAGTATGAGTTGGAGAAATTAGCAAACTGATACACACAGTACATTTTGAAAGCGCAACACTTGGTATTATTTAAATTTCTAGAGTAAAACTGAAGTCCTCGTGCAAAATGTATTTTAACTGAAAGAAGTAGAGAAAATCTGCTGCAACTGTTTATCACCATATGTTAACCTTTGAGACCACGAGACTAAATACAATCTTGATCTGAACAAAAAAAACAGCGGATTAAACATAATCGAAAATAAATTATATTGCCTTTTTAAATGTATAGATATACAATCGTTGTAATTATGAAGATATTTATTCTGTCTAGTTAGGGCACTTGTTCCGTTACGTATCAATCATGTCGTCGCGCATTGTGGTCACGAGTCTGGTAACGCATTTCAGGAGATACTGAACAATTCATAACGGCTTATACTACACATAGGCACATAGGTAATATACCATATTCAATTAATTTAACATACCTTTTTATTTGCAACGTGACTCTTATCAACACATAGCAAACTTCAGTGAAGAATCCCATGTTTAGCGCTTTGGTAAACTAGTTATTGCTTGGCCATTTTGGATAACTATGTTTCTGTGTGCAGCATGTATAATGTATTTTCTTACTTATCAAATAACTGTGTATCAAACGAGTTATTGATAAAGAAGAGATAGGTATCGATCTAGATTCTACGCACACCCTCAATTTGTTTTTAATCCAAATGCTGACTGGTGACATGATTTACAGACTTCGCAAGATCCTCGGTCATGTTCACTTTCATACATTCCTTATTAAACTTGTTAAACAGTTTATCAGAAAAGATTATGACCCTATTATTGCAACGTTCTACGTGTTTAGGGGTTTATCCATTTACATTTTTCCACTATGCTTTCCTCTTTGATTGTGCAATGACAGAACAGATTGTGGACCATAAGAAATATAAAAAGATCGGACAGGGAAAGTACCATTCAAGGAGGACAGTAAACCACAAAACACAGAAACAAACACACAAACAGACAAACAAGAAGGCAAACGTCTACTTAAATACTGAAAGGACTGTACCGGTTGGATGTCTCCAATCGAATCTTGTCGTGCCCCTAATGGTTTGTTCTCGTGTTTCTCTGGCTTTTGCCCAAATCACTGACTCTTGCTTCTTGGCTTTCTATGTTGTTGTTTTTAATTCATATATACATGATCACCTGTTTGTTATACTCATATTGCCTATTAATGTTGCATTATCTATTAGAGAATATAGCCATGGCAGGTATGTTTTATTTATGCTGTCCCGTTTTATTGGGATGACAATAGGATGAGATTTGGTGCACCCTAGAACCTGGTTTAATTCCCAGCGACCCTCTTTGCCATCATTCCAAGCGGGTAACCTATTGTCTCCCCTTTTATGTTTTTGTTGTAATTTACATTGTTTGTGATTTATCCTTGTAATAAATGCTGATAAAGGTGATCCTTTGGGGAGCAACAAACACAATTAAGAGAATTAAGCAGCTGACTCGGTTTTATTGAGACTGTTCATGAGAAGTAATGAAAGAAAGCAACACCTCTCACGCCCCCTAGCACCCGGCTTAAGCGGTATTCTACTTCAAAGCCACCTATATTGGACTCGTTGGTCCCAAAGGACCAGTAAAAATAACACTACTGATTCGTAGCACGGGGAGACTTTTTACAGCCGCCACACTGCACTAAACGAACGCTAGTGTGAATGTTAATAAATACTGATAAAGGTGATCCCTTGGGAGCAACAAACACAATTAAGAGAATAAAGCAGCAGACTCGGTTTTATTGAGTCTGTTCATGAGAAGTAATGCAAGAGAAGCAACACCTCTCACGCCCACTAGAACCGGCTTAAGCGGTATACTACTTCAAAGTCACCTATATTGGGCTCGTTGGTCCTTCAATGCTCCCATTTATGTACGACGTTTATCTCGAATGTTATTGCGTCTGTACATGATAATTAGTATAATTTGCAACACCTCTCCCGTCCCTTAGCCTCACCACACAATTACCTCCATTTTCTTGTGATATTAGGATGATTCTTGCGGAATATAAGTAGCAGTGGGTTTGTCTGTTTATATATTTTAAATAAATGCTTAAATTCGTATTTATTATGTTGCAGTTGACAAGTATACAATGTGATGCTATGAGTGCTTAAAGCTACTATAGCTGTATATAATGCCAGTGGGGCGTGTACCTAGAGCAAATGGGAGCGGATTAACGCTTGGTCTAATGCCAAATTAAAGTTACTGATTCATGGCTGGTAACCCTTATATAAAGCAGTTCTATAGCGAACCTCTTTCATTTCTTTACCTGCGGTCAACAAAGCAACATCAAAAATGCACACTCATCCACGGAAAAATGGTATAATATTCTACGCGAGCTTTGAACTCATGCATGACTTTCGGATTGACATATCCACGCTTTAACACTGGACTTATTCAATCAGTTGATCAAAGGGTTATTTTTATCGATATAGACCTACTAAAATATTAGTATTGTAGACGTTATCCTTTGTTCTTTTTGTGTCTGCGATTCAGTGCGTGTCTAAGTGCATACGTACTCCAAAACCTTCGAATAAAACGTTTCAGAAAATAAAAAATGTATAGAATTCCAAAATTAGAATAGTTTGAAAATTGTCTTTGTATGTTTTTTTGAAATAACATTGAGAAATAACCCAAATCAATTTTGTTTATCTAACGAATATATAGTTAAAATGAAAAGGAAAATTTGGCTCTTTGGCCTATGGAAAGGTATACGTATTGTCAATTCGCAGGTCTCGTGTTCCAGTTCAGTGTTGAGCGAACTATTTTTCAATGACTAGGACATTCTTTTTTTTTATCGATGTTGCTACACAACGAATGACGGAGTAAAATTATGTCCAGGTATAAGTTTCTCCCCTTATATACGGATTTTAAATGATGGCTTCCATATCCGTTTTAAAAGAACCTTCAGATGATCGTATCATATTGTATAATATTGTATCATATTGTGATAATTCTTTCATCCATTTTGCAGTTTTTGTCAATCCTCTCAATAATTATTCGGCTGTAGGTCTAAATTCCTTTTAAGGCAATTTGCGTACAAGTAAACATGATTTGCGTTATCTCAAACGCCGGGTTTGTTAGTCCATAGTATTCATTATAAAGTGTTTTTTTATCGCAATGTATTAGATTTAATAAAAAAAATACAAGAGGGCCTGTATCTGTCTACTTACTGCAAGGAGTGTCCGATATGGCAGTATCAAAGTATCAAACTAGTTTTATTTTTACTTGTCCAGTCTTTCTTCAATGACCAAGATAACTGGATAAAATGAAATATAAATTAGAGCAAAGTCGATGTGGGGACCATTACATATAACCGCACATTTTAATATGTGAATTTCCAGGAAACAAAATAGGATTTTCCAATTTATAGCACAAAAATAGCACTTTTAACAAAAACCTTTGCCAAATGAAAAAAAAAAGGTTGTTGAACATATAAATTACTGCAAGTTCCCCAAGTTGTACCCATGTACACAGGAGGACAAACACCGTTTAGTCCATAATTAGAATCAAATCCATTCACATTTAGAAACAAGATATGTATTTTTTTAACCGATTACCCTCCAAGGGGCCCCAGCTGTAGGCGGAGCCAAAATCCGTACCTTGCTGCACCCCGTGGGTTAATTGTATTATATACTCAGCAAAAATAAAAAAGTATCCACTTTGTTTTCAGGCAAAATCTGAGACTGTAAGAAATAACTATTTGTAGCATGAATTTCTTTTAATAACATCTTTGTTTGATGTTCACACAAAATTCCATCGAAATATACCAAATGCTTAAAAAATAAATCAAACTTTAAAAACAACATATAAAGAAACTATTTGCTGTCGTTTAAGAATGACAGCCATTACGGACGGACTGACGGACTGCATATATTAAATATAGCATATAAAGAAAACCAAGAGCCGTAACTCGGGGTAGTACTATTTGATCTAGTTTTTGAGCTTATCCGAGCTTTCATTAATATCAACAATCTGGCAAAATTTGATAAATATCAGATGTAAAATGACGCCCTCTGTCATCAGGCAAATAATATCATTTTTAACTAAATCAAGGGACATAACTCCGGTGTTACTGGTTCGATCTAACTGGTTTTTGAACACGTCCGAGCTTTCATTGATATCAATATTCTGGCAAAGTTTGTTAAATATCAGATGTAAAATGAATCCGTCTTATAGCATTTTAACTATATCAAGGGTCATAACACCAGTGTAACAGTTACTGGTGCGACTTGACTGATTTCCAAACTTATATGTGCTTTAATTAATATTCGTAATCTGGTAAAGTGTCGTGAAGATCAAATAAAGAAATGAAGACCCCGTTGTCTTAATGATGCAAAATATAACTTTTTTTAACAAAACCAACGGTCATAACGCCAGTATTACTGAACAGATCTGGCTGTTTTTTTTCATCTTATGCGAGCTTTTATTAATATTAACAATCTTGTAAAGTTTTGTATTGATCAGATAAAAAATGAAGGCTCTGTCGTCTTAACGAGACAACATACGGCATTTCTAACTACATCTGCGACATCCCATAAACTAAGACGGCCTTCGACCATAGAGTTAAAAAGGATAGATATCGGTGTTAACAAAAGAAAAAACGACGAACACTATCTGACAACTTATTAAAAAGGCGACTGATTGATGATCATAATTGATACGTTTGCACATACACAACACGCAAAGTAAACAGTTTTACTAAAGGAACGCGGACCCACCGGCAAACCAGGGATCATCAATAATACGACAATCTTTTTCTTTTTTCAAAATCAATATTAAAACAGGTGAAGATATTAGACCACAAGCGAACTGTCACAAACGTGGTGTGTGCCTTTGGCAGAAATTCATACATTTGCCTTTAACAGTAAAAACTACAAAATCTGAGTTTTAATGATACATGTATATATAATTGAATTGAATGTTGTTTAAAGGCTCATCAACACAGTATAGTAATAGGTATGTTTCGTGAACTGATATCTGTCAGTGTGTACTACACTGCATTAAATATGTTTTATATCATAAGCCTGTGGTCTACATATAATATTTGTTAGTGTTTATTAATTTTTTAATATAATGCGTGGAAAAAAAGGTTTTAAATGAGATTTTTTACTTATTATATATAGATATAAAAATCGAACAGGAAAAGCAGTATTCATGGACGACAGTCAACCACAAACACACAGAGAAACAAAGAACAAATTCAAAGATGAATAAAAGGCCAAATCATACATCACAAACACAAAAGGGTTGACAATAGGGATACCGCCTTGGCCGGTCAGTGGCAAAAAAGGCCGCTGGGGGTTTAAACCAGGTTCTAGCAAACTACCAAACCTCACACGTACCCTACTGTCATCCCATTTAAACGGGACAGTGTAAATAAAGAAATCCCCGCCATGAACTATTCTCTAACCCATAAGGCAACATTAATAGGCAATATAAGTAAAACACAAAGATGCTCGGGTATAATATAAATACAAAAGCCTAGAAAGCCACAAAGAAGGTACTCAATGACTTGGCAGAAGCCAGAGTAACAAGAGAATAAACCATTAAGGACACGGCAAGACAAGACTGCAGACAAACATCAAACGTCACCGTCCTTTTGGGCTTTAGGTAGACGTCATCAAAGGGTCAACAGCCTGTCCGGTCCTCGTACAATTAAAGAGGAAAGCATAGTGGCGAACTGTAAATGGGTCCACCACTAAGCATGCAGTACGTTGCAAAATGATAGGGTCATAACCTCTTTTGATATGTTTTCAGTTTGAACTATCTGCAAATGTATCATTTATATGTTTGGTATGATTCCGTGGTAAGTCTTTGCTGAGGAAGGATCAGCATCCGTCACATTATATCATGAACGTATATTAAATATCAATATCAATTATATATATGTAAACATGGAGGATAATAAACAATAACGTTTCTTGCAGAACGAGTGTCTGACATGACGTCTAATTTACAAGTTTTAATTCTAGTCAATTACCCAAGTATAGCTGAACGGAACGCTAAGAAACAACTAAAGATTCAGTCTATCAGTAAATAGAGTATCTTAAATTAGTGCTCATTCATTATTGAATTTATTAAACTCGTTAGTAAAAATAATATAATGCTCATCAAGAGTTGGCAAAATGATATAATCCCTAACCCTAACCCTAACCCTGCAATATATCATTTTTGCTAACGAGTTTAATGAATTTAATAATGAATGAGAACTCTTGCCGAGCATTATATAATTTTTGCTAACGAGTTTAATAAAGTCAATGAGAACGAATGTTAGATTCTATTTATTACATAAGTTATAACGTCACATTACGTCAGAAAACGTACATTAACGTAATGAGAACGAATGTTAGATACTATTTATTACATGTATAAGTTATAACGTCACATTACGTCAGAAAACGTACATTAACGTGACGTCCATGACGTCATTAACGTTATGTTATACCACTAGTGGAATATCGAAAATATTGAATGATATTATTACACTCCCACACCGCATGTTATGTGATAATACGTTTTATTGACCATTTTACATAATTATTATATGATAACTATTATTGAACATATTATGACATGTAAAGTAAGAATGATTTTGGTTAAAACCAATATAAAATAAATGCTTTTGCTACGATTCGAGATGACCATCGAGTGCCATGCAGTGATGTCTTCAAAACCAATCCGTGAACCGTTCCTGGGAATAAATAAACAAATACATTTAGTACAGACGACGACTAAAAACATAACGAGTAAGATAAGCATTGTTTATTACAGTCTCACCAGAACTACAACATACTACTGCACATTTTAACATTTATACGGGTGAAAGATCAGGATTTCTCGATGAAAGATAATTCATAATCACTCAGTATTGACAACTTAGTCCGAACACAACACAACTATCGGTACACTCGACGGATGCTTCTCGCAGTGGATGCTTTGTTTGAATGCATTTTTAATAGTGGACGTAAAAGACGAATTTAAAGGGGAAATGTCTAAATTAATAAACGTGTGTACGTGTTGTAATTATATGATACGAGTGATTTTCATATACGAATGTCAAAGCTATAACATACCAGTTAAACGAAGAATAGCAATCCAGAAGACAGACGTATATATGTTAGTGTACAAAGCGTGATTTCTCTGTACTAACTCAAGCTAAGGTTATAGGTATGTTTTTCATGCTCTGCACTTTCTTGTATTACTCTTACAATGTGTCAGGTTTCATTCCAGTCCCATTAGCAGTTTTCAAGGTATGCTCCAGACAATAAAATATAAAATAATAAAGAGCAATACCTATAATTTGAATAACGATAGAGTTATGGTTCTAGCAATCTGCACCTTCTCTCATTGCCCTCTATCATGCAGTCCTTTTACACAGTTTCTAATTTAGTAATGCTCCGGACAAGACATATAAGTATAACATTACAATGACGATAACTCTAATTTAAATGAAGATATAGTCATGGGTACCTATGCTCTACACATTCTGCTATTGTCCTTTACTCGTGTGTGAAGTTTCATTAAAGTCCTATACGTAGAACATTTTAAGTTGTGCTCTGAACAAGAATAAACGTCGTGATATGACAGAACGATTGTTAAAAAGTGAGGTTTTACCCCATAACTGTAAGTATACTGAATACGAAATGATAAAGGTGTACGTGGTTTTATGCTAATATCAAATGTAAACATACGGAACTCGACTATATTATTCTATTTAAAACTAATATTCTTGACATACCTTTATCATTAACAAGTGGAACAATCGTGGCCGTTATTATTCCATTCACTGTTGTCATTATAATGTGGCACCGCTGGTTTGTTATCATACACTGCTGTTTTCGTATTATACACATCCTGATTCTTACTGCCGCCATACCCGTTTCCACTGTAGCCGTATCCACCGTCACCATTAAACAGAACGCCCACTATCACCATGAATACGAACACTGGGGAAAATAACAACCAGAAGAAATTATATAAACACCTGGGCCCCGTTTTATGAAACAACTTACGACCATTTTGATCGTAAATCAGTTGCTTCAATGCTTGACTCTCAGTTACACTTTTCAAATAAACGTGATTTCATTTCATTTTCTTATACATGTGATATTTGTGCACTATCTATATGAATGCTTAGGTGAAAAAATGGACGATTTTAAAAATTTGAGACTTATCGTAAGATGTTTCATAACTGAAATTAGTAAGAGCTGTATTTATCAGATCTGCAGGTTTCCCTTTGTATTTATGGGCAAACGTATGGAACTGTTAATCCTCAAATTAACTCAAAGTAATCGTAGATATGTTTGGTTTAATGTCATGTGTGTGTGTGTGTAGTTCTAAGGTTTATAGTCCGTCCGCCAACGAACACGTCAAGGTTTAATGTCATATCAACATAATGTAGAAAAATGTACGGCTAAACACTCACAGAAAACAAGTATATCAAATATTCCACCAAATCCACCGCCGGCACCAGATCCACCAAACCCAACACCATAGCCACCCCCGTATCCTGCATAGCCCATTGGCATATAATAGGTCCCATACACACTCATGGCGATGCACGTCAGAGATAATAAACACAGACCAACCAGATGCATGGCGAACGGCTGATACAACTGTTAATAAATAAAAAACGTCCTGTCCATTATGTTGACACTGCGGCTAACCAGAACGTTGACATCGTTTTAATTATTATATACCTATTTCATATACTATGACTTATTTTAGACGGCTCATCATCTACTATATACCATATATAATATTATACCACAATATTAGAAATATGTTTGAAAATGTGCGTACATCCAATTGCGAGGTTAAAAATATTTTAACATTTGACAATCAAAATGGGCCTGAGAATGAGAAAAACAATGTTTTCATTTAAATTCAGCCAATTACACTAAGAAATAACTAAACTATAATGTCACTTTATAATCAAACGTTTAATAAAATATTGATATTAAGATTGAAACGTACCTGTTACACCTGTCCAATACAGACGACAACTTAAAGTATGTGCTTTTTGCGCAGTGTAGTGTTCTCTTATTTATATAGTCGTTAATGTCGGACTGGCGGTGTCGTATGTTATGAGTAAGATCAGTTATTTTTTTTTCAGATTTCCGCATGTTTTTTACTGTTACTCGCACGTATACTAGTATATACTACATGTATATATTGTGCACGTAGGCTACATATATACTCAGTTGCAAAAGAAAGTGTACACTGAGTTTGTTTAGATTTAATTGTATAAAGTTGTTTTAGAATTAAATTGACAAATTCCAAAATGAATATGCCATGTTTGGTATCAAAGTTTTATCATTCCATTTCCAATATCATGTTGTCATTTGTTTGTCAATAGGTTGAATCATTACGGGACTGTCGCTTGATAAAGAGGATAGGGTAAAATCTTGAAAGAGTACACTTTCGTATGCAACTGAGTATAGTTTAATCAACAGCGGATCCAAGGAGTGTTTATTAAGATAGAGACACGTTCTATCCACGAGGAGGTCTCCCCCATATATTTATTATTATATTTATATTCATGTTTCACAAATGGGATCCACAATCCTGACCCCTGACATCGTTAAATCCTCTGCAGTAAAAGTAGCCTTTCTCGAGTTCTCATGTCCCATAAGCGTACTGTACTGTCGTGTGCAGAGTCTATTGAAGACAGTGTTGCAGTATTGTTGTTGGTTTACAATCTTATGAAAAGCCATTATCTATAATTTGAACGGATACAATAATTCCTTATTAAGGTTGCCTTTTTCTCTCTCTCATATTTTATGTGACCCTATGAAAAAAAAGCGTACACTATCTATCCGAACACGTGATGCATCAGGCACATACTGATGAAACTTGAATAAAAATTCATATTAACATGGAATGTTCTGTATCATCTGTCTTTTACACTGCAGATATATGAAAAAGAAAAAAAAAAGAAAAAAAAGAAAGGAAAGAAACAGACTGTTTTTAAATTAAAAGTGGCCGAACTAAAATGGAGGAGTAGGGTGAGGGTTGGGGAAGCAAAACGAGTTTCTGTTTTCCTTTTTGTCTTTATGTCCGCGGGCTTTCAGTGGAGATAATAGAGGTGTGAGACATAAAGGACGATGTTGGAATGTTATGAACATTTGATCTAGTTGCAGTTGCAATTCCATTGTGATAAATACATTCAAATACATAAATGTAAAGCATTAATCCTCTTAATTATGAATGGGGTCAGCAAATTGCATTACAATAGGGTACTGGCAATTATTGGAAACAAAATAAGTTGTGATGTTATGTGATTGCCTAAAACATTAAGATTCACAAACCACAGCATTATAAACGAGATATCCATATGGAGAATATTCCTAACCTAACTTTACCATTGACTGTGAATTACTCAGCTATACATCTTAATTCATACATATTATATATAAACTTTATTAATACAAAATACCAAATGGCCTATCAGTATACAATACAAAGCACATCATATTTATAATTTAAGAGTCAATGGCTTGATGGCATCCACTTTTACCAGTGTATGTAATATATTCATTATTGTCCATCTGATAAATATCCGTTTGTTATTTTGTAATCAAATATATAGATAGTTTATTAATATAAAAAGCCTTAGGTCTATCAATATACATCTACTAATTTAATTAACGAAATGATAACAATAATTATAATAATAGATGTCCCAATGCATTATAACTACTCAAAACTATAATCCAGGTTACAGTCCTAGTCAACATTACATGGAAATATACAATTCGTTTTTATATTTGCCTTAATCATGACACATCAAATTAAGATCTTGCTGAAACGAAATGCAAGACATTGGATGTGTAGATTAATGCATAAACAAAACATCATTTATGTTCACAAAAAAAAATAAAAAAATAGACATACATATCACTATATTGACACCATCGTGTAAGGATCCTACCTGATTCTTGTACATTGTACGCTCTTCATGTGACGTTGTGTTTTACGTCAGCATGTTGGTTATCAAACATGTTTAACTATGTTAAGCTTAAACAGTTAAGAGTTAACCTTAACGTTGACAAGCACAAAACACCCGATCAAAAATGAAGAACCATTCTTCAATGAAGCTTTTATTTTATACGTTCTGATTTCCATTTGAAACTTTTATTTCCTGGTTTTTGAAAATGGTCAACCATAGAGTGTTCAACATAAGCATATTTGCATAAGCAAATATTGCAATACGATAGTTTTTTATTGAGTGTACCAGATATAATTTAATATTGTATTAAATGCATCTGGATTACAAACCGTAACAAGGGTAAATAGTTGCAAACGTATTAAATCATAGACAACAATTACAAGCCTACATTTACAGAAGCATCGCTTACATATTTTACAATTCTCTAAAGAACGGCAAGGACAGTCATAACCTGACTTCTATGGTGACGCGAGTAACAAACTTCGTATTATCCATGGTAATGATCACTTTCGTACAATCTTTATTAAACTTGTTTGCTCGGATCTTGAATGCTACATTGCCTGTTTGACCTTGAATGGTACATTGCCTGTTCGGACCTTGAATGCTACATTGCCTGATCGGCCTTGAATGCTACATTGCCTGTTCGGCCTTGAATGCTACATTGTCTGTTCGGACCTTGAATGCTACATTGCCTGTTTGACCTTGAATTCTACATTGACTGTTTGGCCTTTAATGCTACATTGTCTGTTCGGACCTTGAATGCTACATTGCCTGTTTGGCCTTGAATGCTACATTGTCTGTTCGGACCTTGAATGCTACATTGCCTGTTTGGCCTTCAATGCTACATTGCCAGTTAAGACCTTGAATGCTACATTTCCTGTTTGGCAATGAATGCTACATTGACTGTTTGGCCTTGAATGCTACATTGCCTGTTTGGACCTTGAATGCTACATTGCCTGTTTGGCCTTGAATGCTACACTGCCTGTTCGGACCTTGAATGCTACACTGCCTGTTTGGCCTTGAATGCTACATTGCCTGCTCGGATCTTGAATGCTACATTGCCTGTTTGACCTTGAATGCTACATTGTCTGTTCGGACCTTGAATGCTACATTGCCTGTTCGGCCTTGAATGCTACACTGTCTGTTCGGCCTTGAATGCTACATTGTCTGTTCGGACCTTGAATGCTACATTGCCTGTTTGGCCTTGAGTGCTACATTGTCTGTTCGGCCTTGAATGCTGCATTGCCTGTTCGAAACTTGAATGCTACATTGCCTGTTTGGCCTTGAATGCTACATTGACTGTTTGGCCTTGAATGCTACATTGACTGTTTGGCCTTGAATGCTACATTGATTGCCTGTTTGGCCTTGAATGCTACATTGACTGTTTGACCTTGAATGCTACATTGCCTGTTTGGCCTTTAATGCTACATTGATTGCCTGTTTGGCCTTGAATGCTACATTGTCTGTTCGGACCTTGAATACTACATTGCCTGTTTGGCCTTGAATGCTACATTGCCTGTTCGGCCTTGAATGCTACATTGCCTTTTCGGCCTTGAATGCTACATTGCCTGTTCGGACCTTGATTGCCTGTTTGGCCTTGAATGCTACATTGCCTGTTTGGCCTTGAATGCTACATTGCCTGTTCGGACCTTGAATGCTACATTGCCTGTTTGGCCTTGAATGCTACATTGCCTGTTCGGAACTTGAATGCTACATTGTCTGTTCGGACCTTGAATGCTACATTGCATGTTTGGACTTGAATGCTACATTGTCTGGTCGGACCTTGCATGCTACATTGCCTGTTTGGCCTTGAATGCTACATTGCCAGTTAAGACCTTGAATGCTACATTGCCTGTTTGGCATTGAATGCTACATTGACTGTTTGGCCTTGAATGCTACATTGCCTGTTCGGACCTTGAATGCTACATTGCATGTTTGGCCTTGAATGCTACACTGCCTGTTCGGGCCTTGAATGCTACATTGCCTGCTCGGATCTTGAATGCTACATTGCCTGTTTGACCTTGAATGCTACATTGCCTGTTCGGACCTTGAATGCTACATTGCCTGATCGGCCTTGAATGCTACATTGTCTGTTCGGACCTTGAATGCTACATTGCCTGTTCGGCCTTGAATGCTACATTGTCTGTTCGGACCTTGAATGCTACATTGCCTGTTTGACCTTGAATTCTACATTGACTGTTTGGCCTTTAATGCTACATTGTCTGTTCGGACCTTGAATGCTACATTGCCTGTTTGGCCTTGAATGCTACATTGTCTGTTCGGACCTTGAATGCTACATTGCCTGTTTGACCTTCAATGCTACATTGCCAGTTAAGACCTTGAATGCTACATTGCCTGTTTGGCATTGAATGCTACATTGACTGTTTGGCCTTGAATGCTACATTGCCTGTTTGGACCTTGAATGCTACATTGCCTGTTTGGCCTGGAATGCTACACTGCCTGTTCGGACCTTGAATGCTACACTGCCTGTTTGGCCTTGAATGCTACATTGCCTGCTCGGATCTTGAATGCTACATTGCCTGTTTGACCTTGAATGCTACATTGTCTGTTCGGACCTTGAATGCTACATTGCCTGTTCGGCCTTGAATGCTACACTGTCTGTTCGGCCTTGAATGCTACATTGTCTGTTCGGACCTTGAATGCTACATTGCCTGTTTGGCCTTGAGTGCTACATTGTCTGTTCGGCCTTGAATGCTACATTGTATGTTCGGACCTTGAATGCTACATTGCCTGTTTGGCCTTGAATGCTACATTGCATGTTCGGGCCTTGAATGCTACATTGCCTGTTTGGCCTTGAATGCTACATTGACTTTCGGACCTTGAATGCTACAATGCCTGTTTTGCCTTGAATGCTACATTGCATGTTTGGCCTTGAATGCTACATTGCCTGTTTTGCCTTAAATGCTACATTGCATGTTTGGCCTTGAATGCTACATTGCCTGTTCGAACCTTGAATGCTACATTGCCTGTTTGGCCTTGAATGTTTGGCCTTGTATGCTACATTGCCTGTTTGGCCTTGAATGCTACATTGCCTGTTCGGACACTGAATGCTACATTGCAAGTTCGACTTTTAAGTCTACTTTTCCATCACTGGCACATACCTAATGTATGTCTATGTTTGTAGTAAGCTAAAATGGCAAGATGTGCTCGGGCCTCTTAAATGCTAGTATATTAAAGAAGGAGGTTCAAATGATAGTATGCCTTTAGAAAAATGAAAATCAGAGAAAGAGTGCATTTACAATTGCGTACACATGCAATATGATAGCGTAACTTAGGTTTTAAGTACATCATCAAATGATAGGATCATCAAAAGATGTGTATAGGACATGTTTAGTGGAGCACGTAACTTTAAATCATTTAAATAGTGTGTAGGCATTTGTATATTATTAGTCCGTGATGTTATTAGTAGTACATGTGGTTAAGCACGTAATGTGGATGTTTGTGAATTTGAAATTCACGCTGAATCACGTTGTTTACCTTTCCTTTACCTTACCTTTACGAGGGCCGCTCAATATAAAATGCAACTATGGTCCTACAATTTGAATATGGTTCATTGTTGTAGTTATTGATACGGATTATTTTAAAATGAACTTTCCCCCATTAATTTATCAAGTTTCAGATACTTCCATCCAGTAAAAAATGTGTTTTGAGGGCATTTTTTTAAGACATGTAAATGATACTGAAAATATATATCTTCCATATGAAAATGTTGGTAGTTTTTATTTGTAATGTGTTTATTTTTGGGTTTATTGCTCCTTAAATGTTGTCAGTGCGACAAAATGTAGCTTACATTTTATGCTAAAAAAGCAAAGAGCAACTCAGGCTTTAATATGTTGAGAGCGGTGTAACTAAAATTGTTGATTTTATATTAAATCTTTAGAGTATCCCTTCAATTCGTTACCCATATATTTAAAACCATTTTCCGTCATATCTTCAAACTGATTTTGACTATTATTTTTATTGGAATTTGATATTTTCAGGACTTTTATATTTCCAAGGAAACAGCATTTCTTGGCTTGGACTATATCCAGGGTGGGGGATCACGTGGTTTCAAAATGACGTCACCGATGGAAAAACAACCCGCTTCGAAGTAAGATTTTCTTTATATTTTCCTTATTACTTCACGCATTTTCATGTAATATAGCCTAAAGTATCCGGAATTTTCTGCACTTTATTCCGGAACTTTGATCGTAGATGAATGTTCCATGGATTTTTTGTTTAAGCCTCCACCAATTCCGAAATGTAATTTTTTGAATCGGTCTCGTACACTGGAATGAAGATGTTTTCATGATTTTCGTCTTAAAATGGACTAATTTGCATCAGTTCTAGTCCCGCAAATTTGCTTTATAAACAAAAAAGTCATATCTACCATAATTTAAAAGTTACATGCGCTACAGTGAAAATAATTATGCAATTTCGAAAATGATCTCGAACACTGGCTACGTGAAAAGGGGTCTCGTACACTTGTGCTTTTGTTTTACTGTGTTTATTGTTTATGCGATGTACTTATGCATTACTGATCATTTCAGGTGCCAGCGGTAGGTCATATAGAGTACCAACATGAGAATTCGGGTAGGATAGTGGAGGTGATTTCCTATTGTGTAGATAAACAACACGTCAAAGACATACAATGTATGGCAACGATACATGAAGAATTAAACATGCTTTTTGAAATGTTACAGTAAACATACGTTACAGTAACCATACATTGGATACTAGAGAAAGGATCCGGATGAAATCTAAAAGAAAATAATAGACTTAGACTATTAGTAGTAATAAAATGCCACTCCAATGCGGTGTCTTAGTTTTTAAATGATAAAGATGTTATGAAAGTAAATTGTTTTCAACAAGACTTTGTTAGAAGCTGGATATTTTCAAGTAGTCAAAACTGCAACTTGCATTTGTCTAAATATTCTAATATTTATTAATTGTCCATGAGTTCTGATACTCATGACGATGCGTATGCTCGGAATGTATGTGGTTTTTTTCCATGACAGCAATGCCCATAAGACACAATGTAATATGTTAGAAATAAATATCGCTGAATAAAAAGAAATTGTCAAGCGTTTTATCTCAACTGATTTTTTTCCGTTTTACGTTATTCCTAACGATTAATAAGCTATACATGACTGCAACCTTTATTGATCGAGAGGACCCCAGTTGCTCATCAGCCCATTTACTGGCACCAAACAGCACCCTGGCACCAAACAGCACCTTGGCGAAACCACTGACCGCAGAATGTGTGACCTACTGCAAGTTTTCTCATAAAGTTAGCGTTTTAAACCATTTGACGACCATGACCCGTCTACTAAAACCTTAAATAAATTGTTCCTCTAGACAATAGTTTAGGTGTGGTCGTTGTGGGTATGTCCCCTTGGCTTCTTATCAGAGGTTGCTTACCTTACATAAACGCCGGTTAGGTGCCAGGGATGCCTATCAGTATGTACATGTGCAGTGTTTGTCACCAGAAAAGATCAGAAAAAAACATCATTTAGACTTTCAGTGAAGAATTGTATACCTCAAATGTTCTTATAATAAAAATATTTGAAGTTCAACGTATTTGTGTAATTATGCAGTGTTGAATGCATCCGACAAAATTAATGTAAAGTCAAAAAGAAAACAAATTAATTTGGAGTTAAAGTTTAACAATATGTTTATTCATTTCAGTGTACTGGATGTATTAAACAATATGTATATCACACAATCATAATAAACTGCGTAATACAACACATGGACAATAAAAAGTAGTTGAAACATTTTTTAAACGAATGTAACGATTAACTTATTTACAGCGAAATACATAATAAAATCACTTTACTTAGTGCAAGCAAATAAGTATCGAACTACGTTTAACAAAGCAAAATAGCCCATCCAAGAGACCCAAATGGACCTAAAGCGATGACATTGGAAGGCATTAACTTTCTTTTGTTTATATGTGCACACATATCGGTTGAAAATTTATAAAAGATTCGTTATCATTGAATCTTGACCAAGCTTCACAAATATCAAATGTATATATTTTTTTCTTCAAACAGTCCCGTAGTTACTCTCAGGGCTCGGTAGAATTTTGGGAAGTTACCAAACATTGAAGTAGGCATTCAAATGGAAAATTAATTAAATAAAATCACTAAAATATATTTGTCCAACATAAAACTGAAAATTTCGCACGGGAATGCACTAACACGTAGGAAATCAACAGTTGTTTCCGGAGTACATGTCCTCAGACCCCGCTAGGTAGGGATTTGCCTCGGGTTATTTCGGGGCTGGCTACGGTCCGTCAAAAGATTCAAAGGCTGTATCTTTTATTATTTAAAAAAACAACGATCTCACTTGTTTTCAAAATGTAGATCTTTTAAAGATCCGATTAATATCAAGGTTTGATAAAATGGGGAGGTGTTTATAAGACGAAATGTATGAATTATTTAGAAATTTAGACATACACATTTCTAAATCCTCTCATGAAAAATGGAGATGTGATTCGGTTCACACATATACACATTCAGGGACAATGACTCCATTACTAATGGTCGTATCTGAATGCCTTTTGAACACGTTTCATTGAGATCCAATACAAAATGAAGTTGTGAACGAGATCATAAGAAAATTCCCGCAGGACGAACAAAATGTGATCACAATAGCCCATCTCAGCTTCTAGTGAACTAATAATGAGATCATTAAATATGCAACTTAAAAAAATATATATCACACGCTTGCAACGTGCTCCATATTTTTTCAGCCCTTGCAGTACATCAAATAAATATGTAATTAGACAACATAGTTTCGGTCATAAAAGTCATTCAGTCGCTTGACCTAATATTATCAAAGTATTTTCGAAACGATAAAAAAACACTTAATGTTTGTAAAGAAATATGAAAAGATCGGACAGGGAAAGTAGCATTCAAGGAGGACAGTCAACCGTCATCCCAAAATATAATAATAGCATTATTATTTTGAAAAACAGTTTTTTTCCAAAACGAATGGAATACACACTAACAACTGTCTTGACATTTTATGATTTTATTTGTTATCTATCATAATATTGAAATGTTAAAAGTGGTAAAACTAAAACGTTACATATATTATATAGAGGAATTGAATTGAATGTTGTTTAACGGCTCATCAACACAGTAAAGGTTATTTAGAGCCGCCCCAGAGAGAGGGGAAGGATTCATAGGAATCCGGGAACCTGCCCTACTCTTATTATCGAATAGATTCCTATATAGAGGAATCATGCTCTCTAAAGTGGCACATGAAGAATGCAACCAATTCACCATTTAAGTTTTTGAGTGAATTCACCTGTCACAATAGTTTTAAACCTGATTTTTCATAAACATGTTAGATTGGTTAGTCTTTTCTGCAGTTGTATTCATGCTCTACAAGTTCTGTTTTGATTTCTCATGTTGAACATGTAAATACTAATTTCCCAGATGCATGTCTCATGTGTTTATTAAAGTCGGTATGACGCGTGTGTGACGCTTCAAGTTACTTCTTCACGTCATAAAGAGCTTTCTGAAGCAACGGTACTGCCCTGAGTGTCTGAGGATATTCGACTCATGCTGCCGAAATGTCTCTACCGTTTTGAAAACAGTTTTGAAAAATCTTCTTAATACCTAAAATAGAATAGAAACATACAAGTAACTCGGAAAACACAACGAAACTGTTATACAATACACCATTGTAAAACTTCTTGTTGCACCAAAAGATGCTTCCGAAATGACGAAGTACATTTAAAATCAAATGTATTTATATATTTTCAAATATGAAGTCAAGGAAAATTTTGAATATACTTGTAGTTTGAAAATGTGCAGACATTTCCGGAGCGGAGACATTTAGCGGAGACAGTTCCCTATCGGGTTTGGAAAAACAGTAAAACTGATATGATGCACAGCGGTTAATTATCGCACTGCTGCCTAGACACACCCACCCTCCGATTGGTTATGATAATTTCGTTTTGTTCATAGTACGGGTCAAAGCAAAACATACAAACATATACATGATACAAAACATATGTCGCAATGATTTCGCTTGTTATACCATTTACAGGCGCACCGGGGTTCGTTCTCGTGACATGTAAGCCATCCGACCTTCATTACATATGATCATCACTTATATCTATCTGCAGTAATAAGTAAAATACTGAGGAAAACCTTACCCAAAATGTTACCCGTATTGTGTTGGTAGCGATATAGAAACTTCACTGGCACCTACAAATGACCAAAATTCATAAGTACATAGCATACACACAATAAACCGCCTAGCATTACAAAACTCGTGAGCGAATCTAACAAGTATAAAAATACAAGTGCACGAGATCTCTTTTTACGCAGCCAGTGTTCGAGATCATTTTCGAATTTTCATAATTATTTTCAGTGGCACATGTAACTTTTAAACTGTGGTAGTTATGACTTTTTTGGTTATAAAGCAAAGTTGCGGGACTAGAACTGATGCAAATGAGTACATTTTATGACGAATATCATGAAAACCTCTTCATTCCAGTGTACGAGACCGACTCGAAAAACTACATTTCGGAATTGGTGGCGGCTTAAACAAAAAATCTGTGGAACATTCATCTACAATCAAAGTTAGGGAATAAAGTGCAGAAAATTCCGGATACTTTAGGCTATATTACATGAAAATGCGTGAAGTAATAAGGAAAATATAAAGAAAATCTTACTTCGAAGCGGGTTGTTTGTCCATCGGTGACGTCATTTTGAAACCACGTGATCCCCCACCTTGATATCGATGTTTTGTATTGAAAAAATCGTTTACGTAATATTTACACATACTTCTAGTTACACAACAAAGTTTGAATAAATTACTTTACTGCAAAATGCATTTTTTATGAATCCAACATTACGACCTATGCAAATTCATTAAACTTTTCTGCTGCTTTTTAAGGCAGTGTATATGAATATGTCCCAAACAAACAGTCGTCATAGACTTATATCTTCACCGATTTTAATAAAATCTTCAGTAACTGTGTCACTAAAGGTTCATTCTATAAGATCATTTTCTAATTTCGTGTGTAAACCTCACACAACGCTAGTTGCATTATATAATGAACGCTCCTCGTAACTTCCGTATCTATTTTCAAATCATTAGTACCACCTTTCCGACTCGTTCAGAGCAAAATGTTTTTGCATCTTACTTATTTTTGATTACACACTGCACCAACGATGCATTTAAAATCTAAGGTAGAATAACGAAGAAAAATTCAAAAGCTCCACATTTTGTTATTCTACTAATTATACGAAAGCAAGTGAAAGTCAAATTGATACTGAATTAATAAATCGAATTAATAATTGTTATGCTTCAATGTTGCCATATGTCCCTTTATTAGGATATATACTATTAACAAATGATATATAAATGAATACATAATACAAGCTATTCGATACAATGCAATGTGTAAAGAGCATACTTGCACAAGTACATGTGTGTGTAGGCGTTAAACATCTATGTAAATGATTTAACTAATACAACCACTTTATTTCGAATTTTCGTACACATGAACTTAATCACATTGTGACTTTCTCTTCGCATAAAAAACCCCCGTAAATACTGAAATAAATTAGTTTCCTGAAGAAGTTCATGGGCTCGAATATTTGAAAGAACAGAGTTGTTTTATTAAATTCATTGAAATAGATGCACACACATGTTTATGCATTAAATAGTTTTCTTAAAAAGCTCGCTTCCCTGACACTAGCGAGGGAAATGCATGAGTAATTATGTTAGTATTATTTTTAGTCACCGGTATACACAAAGGCGACTCATTCATTTGTCCCCGTCATAGGTACAAGGGGATCTGAGAATTATCCCTAATAATACCGTTTAATAGTAACGAGTTGACTGCTATTTAAAAAAAGCATGCAATGGTTGGGTTTGATGTAGAGGTCAGGGATTTTTTTTTGTGTTTAATGATGTTTTATATAAGTTTTAGCGCATGTTAGGCCATATATGACGGTCGATTATTTTGTGGCAGAGGCAGACCACCCATTTTTTTCTGTATAGAACCAGTACTTTATACCTCCCGCCATCCGTTAGAATCCGTTAGATTTCTCACTTAACATGTCGAGCTCTCGGCGGGATTCAAACCGCAGCGGTGAGCGACGAGAACATTTTGAAGCAGTGTTTTTACTATCACGGCCACGGAAGCGCTAAGAGAGAAGATGTAAATATTTGACGTTTTCGAACTCACCAAAGCTCTTATTAATATAGAGTTTTATTCTAAATTTAGTAAAAACGTGGACATCAGTACTTTACTATGGTGTACACACGTTTAAATTTGCGTACCTTCGTATTATCAAGGGCAATAACTTAGACAGGCACATGGCAATTTTGCAAATTTTGCCCATTGTTGAACTCGTCAAAGATCGTAAAGATAAAATTGCTTCATACACAATTTGGTGTAAATGTCATGCAATCTGAATTTGTCAAATATTTAATAATCACGGTCACTGAACACTTCTGTCCTGGACCAACCTATGCTCACCCAATGTCATAGACAGGAAGCTTTGTCGTTTCTTTGTGTGTTTTTTTATACTTTCAGAAAATCAGCTAGTTCTTAATATCAGACCTTTTTATCACTATCATCAGACTTCTTTTTACTGCGAAAATACTAATCTGTCCATAACTTTCGTGAGTAGATGATGCAGTATCAGTATTATTTAAAGAATTGTTCATCTCCATCTTCAGAAGCTTGGCATAATTCAAAAAGTCGATTCCGTACAAACGCTTGCATATCTACCAAGGTCTTGAGTATCCTCCTGTCTCTAGTTTACGTGGATAAGAGCTAACTTCAAATTTAATTAACGTCACGTCAATATCAAATCTAATAACAGCTATAAATATGGCTTGACGCAATGGGGGTTTGTTTTTTATTTGTAAGTATGTTAATTTCGCTTTCTTGTAACATTTCAAACTGTAGATAATCCAGCAACAGAGCCTGATCAAGGATTTGAGTTTAGAGAGAGTGTGAAATCTTGAGCGGCCACATTTTTGATCTCCTAAATCAGGGTTCTTATACCAGACAGTTTACCCTGCCTACAAAGGTTAAAAATATGCTTGCTTATAGTTTATGTTTGGGAGTGGGGGAGGGCAAGTGTGGGGATGTGGTCTGTTCATCTCGATCCGATCTCGAGACAAGTCCTTGTGTGCTTACACGTACAATTTAAATATCAAGTTCGGGGCTAAATTCAAAGCATGATGTTTCCCAATCTCTACCCAGAGTTGACTTGTCGTTCCTTGCATACACATACATCTCTGTCAACGTCTCACCAAATACCAAGAATCTTGGCAAACGATGAAAAACGGTGGAAATGCATCATTTCTTGATGACACTAATATTTTTCTGAATTAACTTCATATGAAATGCTTATATTATAAAGAAAACAATTTTCGGCTTGAATGTTATAAATATGCAGTAAATTATGCTCAGGATTATATTGCGGTAGAATAAAGGCTTGAACTTTGGCATATCACTCCGCCGTCAAAACTTTAAAATAGGCACAACCAAATCGTCCCCATAGCGTAACAGTACAACGATTTGCTTACCAGCACTTTCCAATATCACATAGATCTTAACAACCTACTTACAATTAAAGTACTAACCTATACTATATATCAAAATGTAGATAATAAGTCGTGTTTCTTTCGATTGTTTACATGTCAATCAACGGCCGATAGTTGGTGGTGTCACGGTGTTGAAGTTCTGTTGCTATTTTTATATTTTAGCTATGGTCATGTGACAAATTATCATTTGATCACAGACTATTTTCTTAGACGATGACAGAGGTCAATGTAATGGCCTTTTGGAGAGATTGGATGTTTCCATCGATGAGACCAGTACTGCTGTAATAATTTCTTGATAATAACTTTATCAATCAATCTACATTACAGTAGTCTTATTTATAATCAATTTATCATTAATGTATGCATTTTATTTTCACTAAGTTCTTTGTCTGTCATCTAGGCAGTGCCTGTTTCATATTATTTTGACTCTTTCTATGCGTTCATGAACATATAGTTTTCTGATGACTTTTCGATGAAACTGAAGGTTGTCTTCTGGGATTGCACGGAGTTACTTACATATTTTAATCCCAATCTCTACCCAGAGTCGTCTGACTCTGTCAACGTCAAAGAAAGTAGGGCGAACGGTGAGGTCACGTGGTTATTCAAGTTATGACGATGTTTATAATAAATCCTTCTGCGTGATCCGCAAGATAAAATATAGACCTATATTTAATATTTTCAAATTGTTTTTCTATGAGTTAATTTTTTAAAGTAATTTTCTGTTATCGAGCTTCGGTTTAAAATGTTTACATATGCGTATCGATTGAGGAGACCTTAGTACGTATTATTTTTGTAGTAAAATAGTCCCGATTAAAACTAAATTGTTTTCATGCATTATTTCAAATCTTGCAACATCTCATTTGCAGATATTCTGAAAATTATATTTATACAAGAAATAAATAAGTTTCAAGCAAAAATATGCATATGTAATAGGTTTTACCAAAATCTTGTAATTTAGTAGTTAGCAGAGATATATGTGAGTGCAAGGAACGATAACTCTGCGTGGAGCCAAACTTTGCTGTACTGTTGTTATATATTTTCCTGTATTCATGTATACATGCCATACTCCAGGGCAGTGAACCAATATCATCAAATTTCCATAAATTCTAACACAATAAACCGATGACATCTACGGAAATCGACAAACGTGTTTCGCAATTATATATGGGAAGTAATATTATCAAAGGTTGGGTAAGATAAAAATATATCGTGGTTTGTGTGAATCGTGGTTACGTCATTTTAGCACAAGTTAGGCCATATATGACGATAGATGCTTTATGTGGTAGAGGCAGATCATCCCATTTTTCCTGGGTAAAACCAGTACTGCCTACCTCCCGCCATTCGTGGATTACTCTTAATACATTTGGTTGGAGATTATAAAAATAATAAAATACTGGATCCCATTACAAATTGTAAATGCCTCCATACACTTCCAGTTATAAAGTGTAACATTTGTCCAGTCACGTTAGATAAGTCCGCAGGTCGCGTAGGTCGCTCATTCACCATAACCAATAAATATTCTAAATATTAACGAGCCATCATGTTTTAAACAAGCATAAAATAACTGCAAGACACTAAAGCGAAAAAGAGATCAAGAGATAAATCACATTATTTTCAGTGACAGCAAATGTCAATCTCTACCCAGAGTTGTCGTTCCTTGCATACACATACATCTCTGTCAACGTCTCACCAAATACCAAAAATCTTGGCAAAAGATGAAAAACGGTGTAAATGCAAAATTTCTTGACGACACTAATATTTTTCTGAAGTAGCTTCATATGAAATGCTTATATTACAAAGAAAACAATTTTCGGCTTGAATGTTTTAAATATACAGTACATTATGTTCAGGATTATACTGTGGTAGAATAAAGGTTTGTACTTTGGCATATCACCCTACCGTCAAAACTTTAAAATAGGCACCACCAAATCGTCCCCATAGCGTAACAGTACAGTGATTTGCTTACCAACACTTTTCAATATCACATAGATCTTAACAACCTACTTAAAGTACTAACCTATACTATATACATCAAAATGTAGATAATAAGTCGTGTTTCTTTCTATTGTTTACATGTCAATCAACAGCCGATAGTTGGTGGTGTCACGGTGTATGGTCATGTGACAGATTATCAATGTGATCGCTTACTACTTTCTTAGACGTTGACAGAGGTCAATGTAATGGCCTCTGGGAGAGATTGAGCAAATGTAGTCTTTAAATGCTGCTTATAATTGATATTATGTGAGGAAATTGCAACAACATAGCAAGTTATCTTTATAAAATAAATAAATAAGGCCATAATAAATTAATTCTAGTTTCTCACCCATATTTAGTTCAAAATGGGGACGGGAGGGGGTGAGGGGGGGGGGGGGCGGGGGGAAGACATTTTTTTAATTTTTATTTTTATTTTATACTACAAATGGAAAATGGCCTCGGCACAAGGCAAACATAGTAAAACATATTACTGAGTACTTCCAAGATTGAAAACACATGCAATAGTGTTTCATACTTTCGGCATTTTTTTATTATTATTTTATTATTGTTTGAAACCTTTTTTTTTTTTTTTTTTTTTGAAGAAATAAAATTTACCGGGGCGACATAAAAAAACGGGGGCGGGCAGGGATGAGAATCTAGCAATTAATTTATTATGGCCTAACATCGCAATTTAGTTATATGCTCAAAATGCGAATACGTTTAACTGTAGCAAGTCATACGTTTTCACGTTAAAGAATGGGAATAATACATGTTTTAACTAAAGTAATAGTTTCAAATCGGGTTGTTTTCCTTCCTGTATAAAACATCAAGTGACACTTTGAATATGTACGTTTTTATCTGAATATGTTAATATATTAAATGAAGTTAGAGTGAAGGAAAATTAACTTCCATTTATTTCAAAAGACCCTTATCAGAATTAGGTTCAATAGTACTAGTAAGTCTGCCATTTCTCATACAATCTATCAGTGGTGTTCAAATCGGAAGGGCATTAACTTGATAAATTACAGGGTAAGGTCTCGCAATACATTACAATTTCACTATGTTAGCCTATATGAATAATGTTTACTGGGCCATTCCGAAAAGGAAGTTCCCATGGTAAAGTCATTTTTCATGAAATAGTCATTTGCCCAGACGCAACTGTACACAATATATTACGTTGACCAGCAGGCCTTGAATTCACCAATCATTCTTTAGAATATTCTTAGACTTAAGCCCAAGTATGCAAATTTCAATCACACAATATTTCTATAAGTTTAAAGGATAAACGTTCATAAGAAGCTGCTTTGTAGAAACATGATACATGCTAATGAATAGCAACTTCATACTAGTGTTTATCTATAAAAGTCATAGGAATATTTGTGAATGAAATTTGAGTAGTTGAGCTCAAGTCTAAGAATAGTTTGAAGAATGGTTTGCTGAATTCCAGGCCAGCTGGATATTTATTAATTTAAGTGGTGTCATCCACTGCACTGTTTGGCCTTCCACTCCAGTGTTTGGTTTTGCCTTCCACTCCAGTGTTTGGTTTGGCCTTCCACTCCAGTGTTTGGTTTGGCCTTCCACTCCAGTGATTGGTTTGACCTTCCACTCCAGTGCTTGGTTTGGCCTTCCACTCCAGTGTTTGGTTTGGCCTTCCACTCCAGTGCTTGGTTTGGCCTTCACTCCAGTGTTTGGTTTGGCCTTCCACTCCAGTGTTTGGTTTGGCCTTCCACTCCAGTCCACTCCAGTGTTTGGTTTGGCCTTCCACTCCAGTGTTTGGTTTGACCTTCCACTTCAGTGCTTGGTTTGGCCTTCCACTCTAGTGCTTGGTTTAGCCTTCCACTCCAGTGTTTGGTTTGGCCTTCCACTCCAGTGTTGGTTTGGCCTTCCACTCCAGTGTTTGGTTTGGCCTTCCACTCCAGCGCTTGGTTTGGCCTTCCACTCCAGTGTTTGGTTTGTCCTTCCACTCCAGTATTGGTTTGGCCTTCCACTCCAGTGTTTGGTTTGGCCTTTCACTCCAGTGCTTGGTTTGGACTTTCCACTCGAGCGCTTGGTTTGGCCTTCCACTCCAGTGCTTGGTTTGGCCTTCCACTCCAGTGTTTGGTTTGGTCTTCCACTCCAGAGCTTGGCCCAGCATTTCTACTCTTCTACAACACCCACAAAACTGCCATATGTTAGTAACATGGTCCTCTAATCGCTGCACATCCAATTTCACACTGCGTTCATCTCTCCTGCTACATCAAGAAACATATATGCCAGCAATTATTAAAAATATTAAAAACCGAAGAACAAACTATTATTACTGTTTTATGGCGCAATAATTAGCCTACCGTAAGTTTCAATGGAACTAACTGTGTAGAAACCTGTACCTACTGGTAATTGCCCATCAATTCTAATGTCTTGTCTATTAGAATATTCTAGTGCTATATCTGCCATTATGGTCGTGTTAATGTTAAAGTATTAAGATGATGAAAAAATGCAAAGGACATTTTTATTCCTCGTCATAGGTCAAATGGGGTCGAGGCTTTCCCGTGCAAAATTGTATACATACTCTGCAATACCTCGTAATGACCATTACGCATATATAAATAGATACCTATATCACAGTTGGTAACACATATTCATGTTCAAGGGCAAGAACACTGATGCGACATATATATTATTCTACATAGTGTTATCAATTAGTGTTTAATCTACTCTTCAATCTAATCAGATCTAATAGATTGTCAAATGATGTAGACCCTATATTTCATTAAAACTCAGATAATGTCTCTATTTTTTAAGTGTGATCCCTATTTTAGTAAGTGTTGCAAATTAAAAGACAAACAATTACCATTTGTGTCATTAACAACGTCAATATTCCTATCCACACACCGTTTTTCTATGTAATGAAATTTAGAGTACGGTCACTTTGAAGTCAAAGTGTTACTAAACCATCTCAGTTTGCGAATAGAAAAGTGGCGTGGCGTCATCTAAGAAACAGATGTTAAAGGGGTACACGGCAGTTGTAGTACGGCATTGCCACACCCCTTTAGTTACCTTATATTAAAAGATTCCATGCTCTGCATTCATCAAAGGAAATGTCACCGACCATGCTACAAATCACTTTAATTATTCTAGTCTGAAAATGTGTCATTGACAAAAACTGGTTATACTAATAGTTCTTTCCACGAGTTTGGTGGAGGTAAAACGTGTATCCACTGCACTATAAACCTCATTCATTCCATAATGGGTTATATTATTTTACCTGAAATAAGACAGAGCCCATCATTTCAGTCCTCCAAAGAGACCTACAGTTCTGAACACTTCTGCGACAAATATCTAGGGAATTTGATGATAAGGACCGAATTGGACAATAACGGGTCACGGCGTTCCTCTGTTAGTTAAGAAGGCATACACCATAGTTTTCAAAACGTAAACCAATTTAACAGTTTAAAGGGACACACGGTAATCGTGAAGATTTTATCAAGCATTAAGTTAGCATCTCTATGTATTTATTCAGTATCATTTTGACGTTACTATATATATAAAAATCGAAAAGGAAAAGCATTCTAGGACGACAATCAACCACAAACACACACAGAAACAAGGAACAGAATTTAAAGATGAATACAAAGCCAAATAAGACATCACAATCACAAAAGGGTTGACAATAGGGCTACCGCCTTGGAACGGTGAGTGGCAAAAAAGGCCGTTGGGGGTTTAAACCAGGTTCTAGGGTGCACCAAACCTCACACTTACCCTACTGTGAAACCTGTTTGCATTAATTAAATAAACATGTTGAGTTCTCATTTGTTCGTCCTATTCTACCAAATGTTTAAACATATAATTGGTGCAGTATAATCAGAAGTTAAAAGTATGCACAAATAATTTCCGTTAGTACTTTTCTTACAATTAATATTAATGATTGAACAAATGTAAGTTAGGTAGCAAAACTAACGGGACGCCGTGAGTTTTAAAAAAGTGAAAGATTACCATATGTCCTTTAAAGGGACACATGGCAATCTTGAAGCGCTTATCAAACATTGAGATTAGAATCTCGATTTATTTATCCAGTATCATGTTGACTTTAAACCTGTTTGCATATAATTAAATAAATTGTGAGTTTCCATGTTTCCGTCTTATTCTACCAAAGGCTTGAATTTATTATTGATGCAATATTATCAATGTTTAGAAATATGCAAAAACAATGTGCTTTATTCTTATAATTAATATTAATGATTAAACAAATGCTAGTTATGTAGAAAAACTAATGGGACGCCGTCATTTTTTAAAAAAAAAACAAGATTGCCGTGTGTCCCTTTAATATACTTAGCTGTCATAAATGATAAGCGACGTCGAGTTTGATTGTGTGTTTGTGGTTGACTGTCGTCCTTGAATGCTGATTTTCCTTTTCGATTTGTATATATATATTTGTTGTTTATGCTGCCAATACGGATTTAGAGGGGAAAATGCAAGCAACATTCAACATAAATTTAGGCATGCTTTGCCTCAAATTTCATCAGGTATAACTCTGTTATGCATTTTTAACAGATTAATGATTATTGATGCAAGACGCTGCTTAAAATTAAGGACAAGTGGCGCCACTTTACATAAATTGAGCTTTATGCAAACTTAATTTTCGTTTTTCGCGAATAAGACGCGAATATTTAAACATCTAACGAAATAGACATATTTTTGCTGAACATCATATCATGTGAGTGTCTCGCATGCCGCTCTTTTTTGCTGTTGACATAAATCATAATATCACATAACCTTCGGTGTGGAAGTGTGAAAAAGTAACGATACATTAGTGAATGAAGCCAAATAATTGCTCGGTAATACCGTTACGAAAGAGATTTTATGTTGAGTTTGTCACCTGCTAGACATAGAGACATTATTAATGCGTTTAATAATACATCTCGGTGTCTGGATGACATACTCAGTATTGATAATCGGTTCTTTGCTCTTATGGTCATTAATATTTATCCACCAGAGCTCACGTTGAATAAAGCCAATAGTTCGGATACTATAGCAGCATTCCTCGATCTTCAACTTTCGATTTCAAATGATTACATACATACTAAATCTATGATAAGAGAGATGACTTTAACATTGACTTTGACATCGTTAACTATCCACATTTACATGTGGAAGTACCTCGTTCTACATCACACGAGGTTTCCAGCTAATTCGTTTCACCAGGGCATGTAACGATGTTAAGGATTTCAATTATCGAAAACAAGTTATTACAAGCGATCTTCTTCAGCAAAGTTTTTGTTATCTTAAACAACGTAGATCTTTCTCAAAGTTCTATCGCCGCAACGAAAATCTGCTGGAGAAATAACACACCAACCTAAAAACCTTTTTGCGAATAGGAATATCACAAGCTTTATTTTATGGAGATGTGACAGGATAATAGCGAGGTTGTGTACACTTCAAATCGATTTAAGCTAATCAATGGACCATATTGCCTATTGACCGTTCCAAGTCGGTAACTCTGTCTTCCACTCTTTGTGCTGTGTATTGTCCTTTTAATTTGTATAGTTAATTTGCTCTTTGGGTGTGGTTCAGTGCGGATCTACGTTGCCACATTGCGTTTGGGTGCTATGACTTTTATAGGACCATTTTTCTCATTTGTCCGTTTAGATCGCGTGTGAAATCGGAATTACGTCGTCAATTTCCGTAACGGTGAACAAACCGGATTACGGAAATCTACGAGGCAGTTACGATTCTTCGGCTTTGTACGGGGAAAATATACGACGCATATTTATAGGCAGTTACACGTACTCTGTGGGGTAGGGGTGGGGGATTGGGGCGGGGAAGTTATTTTAAGAGTTACGTTTGACAGTTAATAATTATGCGCGGCACAGCTGGTTTAATAAACTCAATATTAAACAGGCAGATGTAATATCCTTTATACATTCACCCGCAGTCGCCTAAAAGGCGGTAGCCCTATTCATAATTTTGATTGAGCATCATCAAACAAACTGACCAATCAGTGACCAGAAATAAGACATACCTAATACATTCTGGTAGGTGATAAACTCGGTCTTTATCCTTGATGTTCAACCAAGTTTACTGTTAAAAATAAGGTATCTACAGTGTGATTCTTTTAAAAACCTGCATATTGCATATACATTCATGCAAATTTATTCAATATATGTATCTTTCCAAATCAAAATATTGAAAATTATCGCCTTTTTATTCAGCCAAAGATTTTTATGTTACTATAGAACCTAAGGATAAAAACCTACTGGAAATAAGATAAAAATGTCAACATCTCTGCAATGAAACGGAAATCTCATACTACCCCCACCCCACTACAAAATGGCAAAATTACACTACAAAACACTATCCAGGTGTTCCTGTCATATAATAATGTGTATGTGACAATTAAAGTATAGATTTATTCACGGATTCTCAAACTACCCGTGATTGAATAAGTATGCGTAAAATGTATATGAGTTGGTAACTCTTAATTTGAAGCTCCAGATCTGGTGTTTGACCTGGCTGGTTAAAGCTGTTTATATTGTGTCTCTAGAGCCTGGATTCTCAAAATATGTAAGTTTTATATATACCTTGTCGTCTGTAGGTTTAGCAACGGTGTATATCGGTTGCAAAATTTGGTTGTTGATGGCGGGATAGCTACTTTAATGTACAACACATAAAACAAGAAAAGTTTGATGCAAAGCATCAATTCGTCGATAGTATTTATAACGAAATCTATGAGAAATAGCAGGTGCTCGGGTACGGAGATTATCGAAGCTTATAGCTATATCAATACTTTACATACTTATGATACGATGTAAAATGAATGTAAAACACTTGTCATATGTCACAGCTGTAGTAATGTTAATACAGTCAAATACTATAGGTAATATACACAAGTTTTGGTAATAAAATCCGCCCATTATCGTACCGTACCTTACATTCCGTTATCATTTAGTATAACTTTACAAATAGATGGAGAGATAATTATTATACTTAAAGACACATTTCCCAACGCTACTTGGTCATTGAAAAAACACGAGAAGCTTGAATATTTACAGCCAGCACGCGTCATGGCTGATCAACTCAGGTATATGAATTGAGGCCCGCTCTTAGTTTTTTATTTGTATAGCATTGCTATATTGAGAGTAAGAATAGCTTAACAACACTTTGTAATTTACTTTAATGAAAAAATAAATGTTCATAATTTAGCTTTTGAATACAAAACTTATCTGGTATTTCTTAATTGTTCTTAGACCAAAAATCCGAGCACAACACAATAAATATACAACATTCTTTAATGTGTTATTATGTGTACTGGTCACAAATGCTTTATTGGGTGGGCCTCATAATCTGAAGAAAAATTGAATATCACACTTTGCTCATGAAATTGTTTGGCTAACAGTGATTTACAGTTACCTATAGAAATTTTCTCCCCCCCAAATACAATAGGCTCGAAATGTGTCTTTAAAGGTACGGTGCGGCATCAATTACTTATTGATTTTCATGTATTAAAACGCATGAAAATCCATTTGTATTTTTACATCTTTATATTTTACAATGTTTTAGTTAGGGTTAGGGTTAAGGAAACCGTATTTAAATGTATACATACGATAAGTGTTATCATAAATGATATAAACACATCGAACAACTACATCTTTTGTCTTCACACATTTCATCAATTGTAGGTTCGATAATATCCGTACCGGAACACCTGCTATTTTCGATAGTTCCCGTTATTGTACGGAATGTACGGTACGGTAGGTTTTTACCCCCAACCTGTATTTTTGGTGATATAGCATGGCTTTGTATTTTTATACTTGTTCAAATCTCAATGAAGAAATAAACTATCAATCTATCTGAATAATTTTACATGCTATTCTGAGCATTTTTTATTTGATATAAAAAATTATGTTGATTCAGGTCTCACTATGCACTTAGCTCCCTTGCATGTGACTGTAGGTGTGACTGTAGGTAGGATGATTCTTACACCATAAAAAGTAGGGGTGTGTTCTTCGGTTTGAGATATTTTAATAATTGCCCATGGATATTTTCTTTTCTTGTTGCAGGTGAGAAAACAATAGTGTGAGATTGGATGAACAGCGATTAGACGACACTGACAGCAAAATGTGACACATTTGTGGGTGCTCAAAATGCGTATGAATTTAGGTGCAAACTGTTTAGTGAAAGCCGAAAAGAGTACCTTGACTGCAACCACTCACATTAAAAAAAAAAAAACTGGGCTATTTACCAGATTTTGTGGATTTTTATGAGCAGCAGTAACTGTATTTTCCCAAAAAAATACTTTTAGACTGTAAATGCTTGATTCAGAATGGAAAATTGGACTTTACTGCCTATGGCCAACACAGTAAAATCGAAGTGTGTTGTGAGACCTTAACAGAAACAATCAGCCAGACGCTTTCAGTACAGCTTTCATTGACACAGATCAATATTTCTGAGTTTGATGTTTTCAACTGTGTGAAAAAGTTGAATTGAACATTTTATGATGAATTGCAATGAACTTTAGTTGGATTTGGCCATAAATTAGTGATTTTGCACATGAAAATGGACCATACTTTGATCAACATGGATTATTTTGTGTATGCTGTTTGTAGTGAACTCCCAAACCACTTCCGTAATGTCGATATGGATTCCAGGCGATGAAACAACCTGATGAAACGCAATATAAATGTTGTCAGTGCATATTTCAGTGCATACACATGTACATGCAGTATCAACTATTCCGCGAAAGATGGATATTCGATTGTATTTGCCAAAAAAAAGTTTGTGCTTGCGAGTCGATAAATTGTTTCTGGAAGTTTAGTTCTCGTCTCTGTTGGGTTCAAGTGGATACAATATACCGACACTATGCCAGGGACATGTTCACGGAAAGCAGCTTCATATGACATCTAACAGGTATGTGTTTTTATAGCAAATTATTTATTTCAGCTATTGACAATATTAGAAAAATACCCCACCCACTTATGCAGTGCAACAAATTTCAAAACCGCTGTTCTGTGTGTCTTATTTGTCGAGAATGTTCATCAAATATGTTTATTAACTTAGTCGCTCTCCCTTGTTTGCTTTGAAGTTGCGTGACAACCTTTTTCGAACCGCTGTGTCTTTTGGGAAGATTTGTCGTTTGCAGTTGCACATTTGTCGAGACACAAAATTGTTTCATGCTTGGTGTTAGCTGAATGAGGCGTTCCAGCTTTTAGCGTATTCATCTCATTTCTTGTATTCCATTTGTACGCAGGCAATTTGTTCTCTCGTGATATTTTTTCATGCGCATTTCATACAAATTTCGCGCAATGTCAAATAAAAAACATCTAATATATTGTGTGTCTGTTTATATATAGGAAAAAAAAATCCAGACAAAACTTTAATGTACTGTTACATTCTTCATCGTCTCTTTTTACGTAAATTAAAAAATGGCGTTAAAAGTGTTTTCGGTTCTGAATTCTGATTATAAATGTCATTTTGCAACTAAGAAATAAAACTGTGCTAATATATGTTTGAATAAAAAAACTGTACGCGAATTACATCATTGAAATTCAAGTGAATTTCGCGTCATAATAAAACATTAAATTCTGGTTCTATCATTATTCACGGTAAAGATTGCCTGTGTCGCCTAGATTTTGTTTTCCGCAGATCTGTACTGAATTTATTTTTGGCATGTTACGTGTTGTGCTGCATTACGTATAGTAATATGCTGCTATCTTTTTCGCTCTGATCCGAATTGTCTGCATTCAATTTTCACTGCTTTGAGTAGGTGTACAGTGTTGTCTGGAGAAACACTGCAGTTGGTCGCAAGCAGTTGATCACTGATTTTCATTGACTGACTGTGACTGACTGACTGTGACTGACTGACTGACTGACTGACTGTGACTGACTGACTGACTGACTGACTGACTGACTGACTGTGACTGACTGCGACTGACTCTGTGACTGACTGACTGACTGACTGTAATTTGAGATGAATTCAACAACTATGTATGAAGTGCATGCAATGCGGTTCAATGCGATTAATTAACAGTTTCGATATAACATGGAATTGACAGACATTTTATGAAATATACCGATTGTTATAATTTCATAGATTTTTAAGCTAAGCGCTGTTCATGTACATTTGGTAGCGTTATTTGTATTGTGATAATTTCTTGAAAACTAATCTGCATGCCGGTGGTTTTCGGTTGTTTTCTGCTTTTAGCAAGTTGTGGTGTCGTTTAGTGTTTCCTAAGTTAACTCCCCTGCTGGTTTTATGTATTTGTTCCCCTTTTAAATCACTGTTGGGTATATTTTCTGATTTTTTTCCCTACATTTTGTTTTATAAAATGGCTAGGTTTTCAAATAGTAATATTTAGTAACATTATTATCAATATTTTAATCATGTGCTAAGTAAAAGCCATTTCATCTTTTTATACAGGAAGCTGGTAGAAGATGCCAATTTGAGAGTTGAAGGGAGGGCTTGTTTTATTGGAGCCATGCCTGTGATGACATCAACTTGAATGGCCTTTAATGACATTGTAGGACAGGTAATATAATAAACTATTTTTGACTAGAAAATAAGTCTAACCACTACTTCTGTTTCAGAAAGCATCATTTAATAAAAAAAAAATTAAAAAAAAAAAAAAATCATATATGGGCATAGGTGAACAATTAATAAATTAAGAAACACTGCCTGAAAGACAAACATCACACTTTTTTTTATATTATATACATATCCAACACAAATCCTACAGAATTTAAGAACACAATCTCTTAGAATACAAAAGTTACTGAATAATTTCTACTCTTGATTCAGATTAAAATTCCTGATTTTTTCACTCCATGAATATGGCACGAAGCAAACTGATGCATGTTACATTTTGAGCCGTAAACTCATGTAATTTATGACAAAAGTATCTATAAACTATTTTTTTTGGTAGGTAGTCACTTATAGTTGTTGCGGGTATGATTTTGAAGACATGCACACACATGAGCCCCCCTTGAAGGTCTCACTATGCACTTAGTTTCCTTGCATGTGACTGTAGGATGATTCTTACACCATAAAAAGTAGGGGTGTGTTCTTCGGTTTGAGATATTTTAATAATTGCCCATGGATATTTTCTTTTCTTGTTGCAGGTGAGAAAACAATAGTGTGAGATTGGATGAACAGCGATTAGACGACACTGCCACAAAATGTGACACATTTGTGGGTGCTCAAAATGCATATGAATTTAGGTGCAAACTGTTTAGTGAAAGCCGAAAAGAGTACCTTGACTGCCACCACTCACATTAAAAAAAAACCAAACTGGGCTATGTACCAGATTTTGTGGATTTTTATGAGCAGCAGTAACTGTATTTTCCCAAAAAAATACTTTTAGACTGTAAATGCTTGATACAGAATGGAAAATTGGACTTTACTGCCTATGGCCAACACAGTAAAATCGAAGTGTGTTGTGAGACCTTCAGAACTATCATAATAATCCCATAAGGCAGCCAGTCTTACATAAATATAGGCTCTTCTAAAAATAAGCCGCTAATCGGCTGTTTCCAGGTCCTATTCTGTAGCGTCAATGTGTTCTTAAAATAGAAGTAATCCGTGTAGGCTGGTTCCCGAGTAATGAATTACCGACAGAACGTATTTGAAAGAATCGTAATTTTGGCAAACATTCGATACAAACAAAGCTGTTTTACCGAAAGTGTACGCAGTTTGTAACACTCATCTTACTCATCTTATAGTGTAAAATCAGCATTTATATTCCAAACACAAAGTTATTATCCTGTCCGTTCATTTGCCCAATTTAGTAAAGAAGTAAAATACTTCTCCTTCCAGTGGCATTTATCAAACATAAGCATAAATATTCCTCGACTTCGGCCGACGAATACTTATCATAGGCAAAGCATTATAAGTAGACTGCCTACAATAATAAGGATAAAAACAAATGTTTACTCTTGTATATATATAAAAAATATATATAAAAAAACACTTTTTTCGTCGGATTATATGGCTATAAATATACATTTAACATGTGTATTACAAAATGTAAATTGTGCGTCAATGATGGATTTTATTTTATCAGGTAAAACACTTGTACATTTAACGTAGACCAAACATATAGGTAATTCTTATTTGGAAACCTTTATGTCTTAATTTAATTAGGATCAGTAATAATTGAATTTGTGAGGAAATCGTTTTACTGGAATGTGGTTTTCGGGAAAATTGTTTCTTCTTTCATGTTCTATATAGCTATTTACTTGCCAATATCTCAGTTGTTAGCAGACACTCAGTGGCAGCTAAAGAGATAATCACATTGACGAACTGCCTTTTTCTGTATAAGTAGATATACAATCGAACAGGAAAAGCAGCATTCAAGGACGACAGTCAACCATAAACACACACAGAAACAAAGAACAACTTTCAAGATGAATAAAAGGCAAGATAATACATCGCAAACACAAAAGGGTTGACAATAAGGCGACCGCCATGGAACGGCAAGTGGCCAAAAAGCCACCGGGGGTTTAAACCTGGTTCTTGGGTGCACCAAAGGTCACTCCCACCCCATTGTCATC
Organism: Cyrtodaria siliqua; assembly: GCA_037043455.1. NCBI lineage: Eukaryota > Metazoa > Mollusca > Bivalvia > Adapedonta > Hiatellidae > Cyrtodaria > Cyrtodaria siliqua. The sequence continues at coordinate 5,982 of JAWPHD010017626.1, read as the reverse complement.
CCAGTAAACGGAAATAAGTTTTTTGACCCATATTCTTTTAAGAACATTTTCTGTTTGTAGTATGTGTATCATAGTGTTTGATTTTTTTTATTCATTTTGTCCAATTCATGCGTCTATTTTGGTGGCAATAATATCACTGTATAGATTAGTGGTCTGTGCTTGGTGTCCCTAACTCTGAGAAGTGTGACTATCAGCAAATCGTTTTCTTCTGGAACATGCGTCTGAAAAAATGTAATTCAGTGTAAATACTACAGGCCATAATACACTGTATATTTCAGTAAAGCTTCCCTGCACAAAAACAAAACTAAACTTAAAAAAGTAATCCGTAATGCCTCATTTTTCTGTTAAAAAGTAGATAGTTTACTTTTTTTAAATTTAAAACGTATATTACCGTATATTACCGTATCATTAAACTTGCGCTACGAATAGGATTCAATGCATCAAATGTAACACATAATAGTCTGAACAGTTTGTACTAAAACGATTTTCAGAAATAGCCTGTAAGACGAGCTGTGTATTGATCTGTTTACGTCTCATCACAATATACAACATAAAATGTATATTTTCATCATACAGTAATAACGTAGATGTATAGCTCCAATCGGATGTAAATGAGATTTATTAATTCGCATTGCAAAACACAAACACATACAATATTCGTATGCCTAGGAAGTGAATGCATACGTTTGATTTCTGTGTCTCTCATCATAGCTAGGCGCCCTACCGTAGTTCGTCCGAATGTTGTCTGTCCTTGAATGTTCGCGAATATTTCTCCCTATATATAATTCTGCTTTGTGAACATGAATCTCCTAGATCCCAAATTTAGAAAGTTGCCGTTTTGAGTTCAAATATCTCCCTTTAATATATACCATTTACTGAATTGTTATTAGGTCTGTGCTTCTCCTAATAACTAAAAAGAAACAACAGGTTTTGGCACAAGGTCGAATCATAAGCGGACTAGTAAAAAGAAACACAAATTTATCTTGAAACGATAGTATATCACACGTTAGGTCAATATTTGTAGATTTAGTGAATATATCTTCTCCTATAGCAGCGTACAATGGGCATGATGGGCATACAAATAATACATGGTATTTATCTTCAATAGGCGTTTAACAAAACGGACATAATCTAACATTTTCGGCCAATCATTCATATCGCCCAGACTCAATTCTAAGTGGAGCAACTACATATCTAAATTTAACAAATGTGACTTTGGTAAAAAATAAATTGCAATATTCTTATGTTTTGAAACCACTTTTCAACATTTTATACTTTTTAAGCTTGTTCCAGCTCTACCATTTACACCTACATCGCTATTTATTTTATCTTTCCAACTATCAATAAAGGTTTCAAATATACAGGTACTGATTCTTTGTACTAAACTTGATTTGGTAATTGGGCTATTGACATTAACATATTCATTCACATTATTATCATTAAACGTCTTTTTAACCCGAAAACACCAGTTTTTACAAGTACCGTTGGATTTAGAAAGACAATATGTGAAAATTCGTTTTTAATTCGAGAAGAATGCATATTGACTAATCTAGCCCAATAAATGCCAATGCACTTCTATTGTCTAACAACTGGTGGAGTGCATCCCATTTCACCGACAGTCGCCGCATTTGGTGAGTACGTTCAAACCCCTAGAAAAAATCACATCGATCTATTGTGCACAGCATCAATACATGTAAACGTTCTATCACCCCAAACTGCAGCACCATATACAACGTTTTGTATATACCTTATAAGGCATCCCACCAAAATGGATTTTGTGCTTTGAGCCGTGATCGCATAATGCATTTTGGGTAAGTCCATTTATTAGGGGTGTTTCAGCTCTCAGCTAGCCTAAATGAATTGAACTGTACATTATTATAGCTGCATGGTACAGTGGCCGTTACAGTTAAGTATATGGGTTTAAGATATAGGTAACACAAATATAATAATTATACCGCATATGGGTCTCGAACCCACAATCACCAATATTACCAGTTTAAAAAATCATCGCTAGCCACTGCACCAGACGTCATATGAAATATTATACAGATTTAATCTTCTCAAAGAATGCCAACATTGAAGGTGTAACCCCCCCCACCCCATCACACACCCCCCCACCCCCATCCCCCCCACCCCCCCCCCCCCCCCCCCCCCCCCCACCCACCACTTTAATCCAGAAAACCAGATAAATTGAAGACGAAATCCGGAATCCGCTCTAAATTACAGCATGAATCCGGAATACTGTTTGAGGTCAAATGCGCCCTTAATAAGACTTATCAGTATTTACTGACATGCACACAAGCTATAAAAATTCGACCATAAATGCTATAAATTACTGGTCCTTCGGGATAATCATGCCCAATCTAAAGTAGAATACTGCTTAAGCCGATGGTAGAGAGGTGTTGCACCTTATATTATCTCTCATGAACTGAAAACCCGAGTCTGTTACTTGTTTCTCTTGTTTGTGTGTGTTGCTTCCAAGGGATCCACTTTTCGGTATATTTTGACATTCACACTATAGCGTTTGTTTAGTGGTGTGTGGCGGCTGTAGAATATCGCCCGACTACGAATCTATATAGTGTTATCATTTACTGGTCTTTCGGGATCATAAAGCCCAATCTTTGTGACTTTGAAGTAGAATACCACTTAAGCCGGTATATAGATATCTTATATTACCTCGCATGAACAGACTCAATAAAACCGAGTATGACACCTTTCTCTCTTGTTTATGTTTGTAGCTCCGAAGGATTCCTGTTTCAGTATGACCATATGTATTTATAAATAAGAAATCAGTCCAAAAATAAAGTATTTATACATGTTCTACTCGTTAAGCTATAGAATCTCTAAATTGTATGTTAAACTTGACATTCCTGTCCAATCTTGTTCTCATTACAACCAATATCTTCAGCACGGACATGTTATCTGCAGCAATCTCATGATTTCCAAAATCGTATGTGTCTTTCATAATCTGACTGTAAGTTTCTCCGTTGAGAAAGCCTGAGTTCACGTTTGTTTCAAATTCTTTTCATTACAGTACTTGAATGATATATTCATTGGTGAAGCTTTCATGGCTAGCTGAAATAAAATTCTATTGACACCTACTCACTGCCTGTACAGGTGACCCATGTTTGTGTTCATTCACGGCAGTCGTATAACCAATAGCAAAACTATATGTGCTTGAATGTTTAATAACATAGTAAATCACTTGCATGGATGTTGAAACGGCCAAATCCCAGAAGTTAACAGGATTTGAAATCAGCAGGGTTTTCGTAGATCTTTCTCTAAATTCTACTGCCGCAACGAGGGCCTGCTGGAAAAAGTACAACACCAACCTTAAAACACTTCTGCGACTAGCATATCACAACCCCCATTTTATGGAGATGTGATCTATAAACTTCGAAAGTTAAAGGGGTCTGACGGGCTTCCTGACCGCTTTACAAATTTAATCAGGAAGTTTTCTCTTTAACGAGTATGGTTGTTCAGTACGATTCTGGATACATCCTGAGATGGATACATCCTGAGATGTTTATTATTTTGTATGTGTTTCATTAGTTAGTTTTTCTGGATGTGGACATTTTTGTTAGATAATTCCTTTTGATAGGATGTAGTTTTGTTTACACTATCTTGTCTATTTGGGCGCTGAAGACAGGCGTAATAGCGAGGATTGTGCGCATATAAAATCCAGTCAAGCTAACCAGTAGGCCATATTGCCTACTGACCGTTCCAAGTCGGTAACCCTGTCTTCACACCCCTTTCTGTTGTTTTTGTCGCTTTCATTGTAGTTTGCAGTACAATGCAGACCTACGATGCCATTGCGTTCGGACGCTGTGGTTTCTATATGACCCTATAGTCTCATTTTGGTCAGGCTGACTGTAATTGTTAAGCGGAAGAGTGTTGGGTTTGTCCTTGGTTGAAGTATATCTGATTGAATTTTGCCTCACATTCTGACCATGTTTAATTCTCCAGCTCCTCATCTTTAGCCTTCATCTTTGGATATATTTTGGACTCAGACATAACACATTCTAGATTTGAACGAAAATATGACCGACGAGTGCAACTTAGTGCGACCGTATGTGTGTGACTAAGCGAATCCACAGTCTGTTAGTTCCTTCATATTCTCATTTAAGACGTTGGCAAAATATCGGCTAACTTCCAGGACATCGGGCACTGGAGTTTGCATTAGTATGATATTATATACAAACAACACTATTTGAGCATTATTGATTTATTGAAAGGTTATTTCATTAAGACGGTGGCGTTTGATGTTTGTCAGCGCTCTGATCTTGTCGTGCCCTCAATGGTTTATTCTCTTGTTTGCTCTGGCTTCTGCCAAGTCATCGAGTACCTTCAGTGTGGCTTTCTAGGCTGCTTTTTTTGTATTTATATATACACGAGCATCTAGATGTTTTACTTATATTGCCTTTTAACGCTGCCTTGTTGGTTAGAGAATATTTCATGGGCGGGATTTCATTATTTACATTGTCCCGTTTAATTGGGATGACAATAGGGTAAGTGTGAGGTTTGGGGCACCCTAGAACCCGGTTTAAACCCAGTGGCCTTTTGGTCACTGACCGTTCCAAGGCAGAAGCCTTATTGGCAACCTTTTGTGTTTGTGATGTCGTTTGCATTCTTTTATTACTTTTGCCCTTCTCGTTTGTCTGCGTGTTTGTTTTTGTGTTTGTGGTTGACTGTCGTCATTGAATGTTACTTTCCCTGTCCGATTTATATCTTTCCTTTTTAGACACTGTTTTCAGTAAGTATACAAAATAATTAAGTATAAAACACGCTTAATTCCAGAGCTTATTACCTAAAATACAACGTCGTCCCCGTCGTACTATCCACCTTAATAATTCAAAGTTCTCTGCGCTCCCGACCGAGCTAAATATCTTATTTCACAATCATTAGAGTATTATTATGTTAGAGCTATACGTATAGAACTGATATTTTAATACAATGTTGATTTTTGCAAACACCAACAACTCTTTTATGGGTAATAGAATCTAACAACGATAACAACGAAACCAAGAAAACGGTTATTTAGGTAATAACACCTAATAAAATAACCGACCATTGTATGTATACATCGGATTCAAACTGCACACTAAATACGGGGGATTCATTGGAAGCAGCAAACACAAACAAGAGTTAAAAGTAGCAGACTCGGTTATATTGAGTCTGTACATGAGAGTGATGTAAGTGCAACACCTCTCACGCCTCCTAGCACCGGCTTACTTACAGAAGAAGCTGTGCGTCTTCGGCTCATTATTCAAAATCGACTTCGAGTTATCCCATGTTATGTGTCTGCCATCCGGAATAGTCATTTGGATACTCAGTGTCTTCAGAAAGGGCGTTTTAATACAATATTGGATTTGTTCTACTAGGGAACAAATACTAATTATTTCAGGGGGTGGAAATCAGCGATTATTATGAACGTGTAATTCTAACGCATAACCTCTTTTTGCAGTGACCGCTATTTTTGTAAGTATCGATCTGTTTTTGTGTTCTGAAAATCGGTATTTAATTGTTATCTCCAAACTAACCCACCCACCCTCCCCTGTGTTTGTTGTATTTGAATTGTATTTGGTACCAGTGTCTTTGGTTTGTCGTGTATATATTTCAGTGAAAAGCATGAGGAGATGATCCATGTAGTGGTCTGTCGTCGTCGTCATGGCTCCATCCGAATCTCGTCTGCGTTGGTATACATTGGTGCAATCTTTGGGGATACAGCTACAAGAAGTTTTCAAATACTACTTTTTGACGGTGCAAGACTTTGTGGTATCGATGCATGAGGAGATGTGATGACTAGTGGTCTGTCGTCGTCGTCTGGCTTCATCCGGATCTCGTTTGCGGGGGATCAAATGTGGTGCAATCCTACAAGAAGTTTCAAATACTACTATTGACTGTGCAAGACGTGTGGTATCGGAACGTGAAGAACTTTAAAATCGTCTATGAACTTGTGTCGCGGTATTTCGCGGACACAGC
>JAWPHD010017625.1:0-43696 GCA_037043455.1 Cyrtodaria siliqua | reverse complement strand
TATTATTTAGCTCTGTTGTATTAACTATTGAAGGACATATCCTTTGCCTTTGTTGTATTAACTATTGAAGGACATATTCTTTGCCTTTGTTGTATTAACTATTGAAGGACATGTTTTTTGCCTCTGTTGTATAAACTATTGAAGGGCATGTTCTTTGCTTCTGTTGTATAAACTATTGAAGGACATATTCTTTGCCTTTGTTGTATTACCTATTGAAGGACATATTATTTAGCTCTGTTGTATTAACTTTTGAAGGACATATAATTTAGCTCTGTTGTATTAACTATTGAAGGACATATTATTTAGCTCTGTTGTATTAACTATTGAAGGACATATTATTTAGCTCTGTTGTATAAACTATTGAAGGAAATATTCTTTGCCTTTGTTGTATTAACTATTGAAGGACATATTATTTAGCTCTGTTGTATCAACTATTGAAGGACATATTATTTAGCTCTGTTGTATTAACTAGGACATATTATTTAGCTCTGTTGTATTAACTATTGAAAGACATATTATTTAGCTCTGTTGTATTAACTATTGAAGGACATATTATTTAGCTCTGTTATATTAACGATTGAAGGACATATTAATTAGCTCTGTTGTATTAACTATTGAAGGACATACTATTTAGCTCTGTTGTATTAACTATTGAAGGACATAGTCTTTTCTTTTGTTGTATTAACTATTAAAGGACATATTATTTTGCTCTGTTGTATTAACTATTGAAGGACATATTATTTAGCTCTGTTGTATTAACTATTGAAGGACATATTCTTTGCCTTTGTTGTATTAACTACTGAAGGACATGTTCTTTGCCTCAGTTGTATAAACTATTGAAGGGCATGTTCTTTGCTTCTGTTGTATAAACTATTGAAGGACATATTCTTTGCCTTTGTTGTATTAACTATTGAAGGAAATATTATTTAGCTCTGTTGTATTAACTATTGAAGGACATATTATTTAGCTCTTTTGTATTAACTATTGAAGGACATATTATTTAGCTCTGTTGTATTAACTATTGAAGGACATTTTATTTAGCTCTGTTGTATTAACTATTGAAGGACATATTTTTTGCCTTTGTTGTATTAACTATTGAATGACATATTATTTAGCTCTGTTGTATTAACTACTGTAGAACATATTATTTAGCTCTGTTGTATTAACTATTGATTGACATGTTCTTTGCCTTTATTGTATTAACTATTGAAGGACATATTATTTGCCTTTGTTGCATTAACTATTGAAGAACATGTTTTTTTGCCTCTGTTGTATAAACTATTGAAGGGCATGTTCTTTGCTTCTGTTGTATAAACTATTGAAGGACATATTCTTTGCCTTTGTTGTATTACCTATTGAAGGACATATTATTTAGCTCTGTTGTAAACACTTTTGAAGGACATATAATTGAGCTCTGTTGTATTAACTATTGAAGGACATATTATTTAGCTCTGTTGTATTAACTATTGAAGGACATATTATTTAGCTCTGTTGTATAAACTATTGAAGGAAATATTCTTTGCCTTTGTTGTATTAACTATTAAAGGACATATTATTTAGCTCTGTTGTATTTAACTATTGAAGGACATATTATTTAGCTCTGTTGTATTAACTAGGACATATTATTTAGCTCTGTTGTATTAACTATTGAAAGACATATTATTTAGCTCTGTTGTATTAACTATTGAAGGACATATTATTTAGCTCTGTTATATTAACTATTGAAGGACATATTAATTAGCTCTGTTGTATTAACTATTGAAGGACATACTATTTAGCTCTGTTGTATTAACTATTGAAGGACATATTCTTTGCCTTTGTTGTATTAACTATTAAAGGACATATTATTTAGCTCTGTTGTATTAACTATTGAAGGACATATTATTTAGCTCTGTTGTATTAACTATTGAAGGACATATCCTTTGCCTTTGTTGTATTAACTATTGAAGGACATATTCTTTGCCTTTGTTGTATTAACTACTGAAGGACATGTTCTTTGCCTCAGTTGTATAAACTATTGAAGGGCATGTTCTTTGCTTCTGTTGTATAAACTATTGAAGGACATATTCTTTGCCTTTGTTGTATTAACTATTGAAGGAAATATTATTTAGCTCTGTTGTATTAAATATTGAAGGACATATTATTTAGCTCTGTTATATTAACTATTGAAGGACATATTATTTAGCTCTGTTATATTAACTATTGAAGGACATATTAATTAGCTCTGTTGTATTAACTATTGAAGGACATACTATTTAGCTCTGTTGTATTAACTATTGAAGGACATATTCTTTGCCTTTGTTGTATTAACTATTAAAGGACATATTATTTAGCTCTGTTGTATTAACTATTGAAGGACATATTATTTAGCTCTGTTGTATTAACTATTGAAGGACATATACTTTGCCTTTGTTGTATTAACTATTGAAGGACATATTCTTTGCCTTTGTTGTATTAACTACTGAAGGACATGTTCTTTGCCTCAGTTGTATAAACTATTGAAGGGCATGTTCTTTGCTTCTGTTGTATAAACTATTGAAGGACATATTCTTTGCCTTTGTTGTATTAACTATTGAAGGAAATATTATTTAGCTCTGTTGTATTAACTATTGAAGGACATATTATTTAGTTTTGTTGTATTAACTATTGAAGGACATATTATTTAACTCTGTTGTATTAACTATTGAAGGACATATTCTTTGCCTTTGTTGTATTAACTATTGAAGGACATGTTATTTAGCTCTGTTGTATTAACTATTGGAGGACATAATATTTAGCTCTGTTGTATTAACTATCGAAGGACATATTCTTTGCCTTTGTTGTATTAACTATTGAAGGACATATTCTTTGCCTTTGTTGTATTAACTATTGAAGGACATGTTCTTTGCCTCTGTTGTATAAACTATTGAAGGGCATGTTCTTTGCTTCTGTTGTATAAACTATGGAAGGACACAGTCTTTGCCTTTGTTGTATTAACTATTGAAGGACATATTATTTAGCTCTGTTGTATTAACTATTGAAGGACATATTATTTAGCTCTGTTGTATTAACTATTGAAGGACATATTATTTAGCTCTGTTGTATTAACTATTGAAGGACATATTCTTTGCCTTTGTTGTATTAACTATTGAAGGACATATTATTTGCCTTTGTTGTATTAACTATTGAAGGGCATGTTCTTTGCTTCTGTTGTATAAACTATTGAAGGACATATTCTTTGCTTTTGTTGTATAAACTATTGAAGGACATATTCGTTGCCTTTGTTGTATTAACTATTGAAGGACATATTATTTAGCTTTGTTGTATTAACTATTGAAGGACACTTTATTTAGCTCTGTTGTATTAACTATTGAAGGACATGTTATTTAGCTCTGTTTTACTAACTATTGAAGGACATATTTTTTAGCTCTGATGTATTAACTATTGAAGGACATATTCTTTGCCTTTTTTGTATTAACTATTGAAGGACATATTATTTAGCTCTGTTGTATTAACTATTGAAGGACATATTATTTAGCTCTGTTATATTAACTATTGAAGGACACATTATTTAACTCTGTTGTATGAACTATTGAAGGACATATTATTTAGCTCTGTTGTATTAACTATTGAAGGACATGTTATTTAGCTCTGTTGTATTAACTATTGAAGGACATATTATTTAGCTCTGTTGTATTAACTTTTGAAGGACATATTTTTTGCCTTTGTTGTATTAACTATTGAAGGACATATTATTTAGCTCTGTTGTATTAACTATTGAAGGACATATTATTTAGCTCTGTTGTATTAACTATTGAAGGACATATTAATTAGCTCTGTTGTATTAACTATTGAAGGACATATTAGTTAGTTCTGTTGTTTTAACTATTGAAGGACATATTATTTAGCTCTGTTGTATTATCTATTGAAGGACATGTTCTTTGCCTCTGTTGTATAAACTATAGAAGGACATGCTCTTTGCCTCTGTTGTATTAACTATTGAGGTACATGTTATTTGCCTATTGTGTATTAACTTTTGAAGGACATGTTCTTTGCATCTGTTGTATGAACTATTGCAGGACATGTTCTTTGCCTCTGGTGTATTAACTATTACAGGACATGTTCTTTGCCTCTGTTGTATTAACTATTGAAGGACATGTTCTTTGCCTTTGTTGTATTAAGTTCTTAAGGACATGTTCTTTACCTCTGTTGTATTAACTATTGAAGGACATGTTATTTGCTTCTGTTGTATTAACTATAGAAGGACATGTTTTTTGCCTCAGTTGTATTAACTATTGAAGGACATGTTCTTTACCTCCGTTGTATTAACTATTGAAGGACATGTTATTTTCCTCTGTTGTATTAACTATAGAAGGACATGTTCTTTGCCTCAGTTGTATTAACTATTGAACTACATGTTCTTTGCCTCTGCTGTATGAACTGTTGAAGGACATGTTCTTTGCCTCTGCTGTTTGAACTGTTGAAGGACATGTTCTTTGCCTCTGTTGTATAAACTTTTGAAGGGCATGTTCTTTGCCTCAGTTGTATGAACTATTAAAGGACATTTTCTTTGCCTCAGTTGTATTAACTATTGAAGGCTAGACATGTTCTTTGCCTCTGTTGTAATAACTATTAAAGAACATGTTCTTTGCCTCTGTTGTATTAACTATTGGAGGACATGTTCTTTGCCTCTGTTGTATTAACTATTGAGGGACATGTTCTTTGCATTTGTTGTATGAACTATTGCAGGACATGTTCTTTGCCTCTGGTGTATTAACTATTAAAGGATGTGTTCTTTGCCTCTGTGTATTAACTATTGAAGGACGTGTTATTTAGCTCTGTTGTATTAACTATTGAAGGTCATATTATTTAGCTCTGTTGTATTAACTATTGAAGGACATATTATTTAGCTCTGTTGTATTAACTATTGAAGGACATATTATTTAGCTATGTTGTATTAACTATTGAAGGACATGTTATTGAGCTCTGTTGTATTAACTATTGAAGGACATGTTCTTTGCCTCTGTTGTATAAACTATAGAAGGACATGCTCTTTGCCTCTGTTGTATTAACTATTGAGGTACATGTTATTTGCCTCTGGTGTATTAACTTTTGAAGGACATGTTCTTTGCATCTGTTGTATGAACTATTGCAGGACATGTTCTTTGCCTCTGGTGTATTAACTATTACAGGACATGTTCTTTGCCTCTGTTGTATTAACTATTGAAGGACATGTTCTTTGCCTTTGTTGTATTAAGTTCTTAAGGACATGTTCTTTACCTCTGTTGTATTAACTATTGAAGGACATGTTATTTGCTTCTGTTGTATTAACTATAGAAGGACATGTTTTTTGCCTCAGTTGTATTAACTATTGAAGGACATGTTCTTTACCTCCGTTGTATTAACTATTGAAGGACATGTTATTTTCCTCTGTTGTATTAACTATAGAAGGACATGTTCTTTGCCTCAGTTGTATTAACTATTGAACTACATGTTCTTTGCCTCTGCTGTATGAACTGTTGAAGGACATGTTCTTTGCCTCTGCTGTATGAACTGATGAAGGACATGTTCTTTGCCTCTGTTGTATAAACTTTTGAAGGGCATGTTCTTTGCCTCAGTTGTATGAACTATTAAAGGACATTTTCTTTGCCTCAGTTGTATTAACTATTGAAGGCTAGACATGTTCTTTGCCTCTGTTGTAATAACTATTAAAGAACATGTTCTTTGCCTCTGTTGTATTAACTATTGGAGGACAAGTTCTTTGCCTCTGTTGTATTAACTATTGAGGGACATGTTCTTTGCATTTGTTGTATGAACTATTGGAGGACATGTTCTTTGCCTCTGGTGTATTAACTATTAAAGGTTGTGTTCTTTGCCTCTGTGTATTAACTATTGAAGGACGTGTTATTTAGCTCTGTTGTATTAACTATTGAAGGACATGTTATTTAGCTCTGTTGTATTAACTATTGAAGGACATATTATTTAGCTCTGTTGTATTAACTATTGAAGGACATATTATTTAGCTCTGTTGTATTAACTATTGAAGGACATGTTATGTAGCTCTGTTGTATTAACTATTGAAGGACATGTTATTTAGCTCTGTTGTATTAACTATTGAAGGACATATTCTTTAGCTCTAGTTTTGTTTGACATTTTCTATTTATGTGTTGAAAGCGTCAAAATGTCCCACTGGGCTGGGTGGGCGTATTTTGTATATTAAACTTAATATTAAATTTCTGATTACCTGCATCTCGTGTCGTTAATTTAATAAAAGATCGGCAAGATCTAAGTGTATATAATAATGCAACACATAAACTGTTAATGGGGTGCATCATACTCAATTTGAATAAATATTTCAAGTTATGATACAAATATTATATCAATCTAAAGAAGGTTTAAGTGTCATGTTGTTCAGATCTACAGTTTGAATTCACCCACCATATATCGTAAATTAAATCGGGCGTAAACTGATTATATTAACCTTAAAACACACATTACTCAAATTACTCTGCATAATGAGTGTCCTTGTAAATAAACAGTCATTTCTAGGCTTGATTCATGATGTTGTGGCCCTTAAGATTGAATTGAATCCGACGGACGAGGCTAAGGGAAAGTGTCTTGCCCAAGAACACACCGACGAAACTCAGTGGCACCACGGAGGATTGAACTCGGGGCCTCCGGTTACAAATCCGCCGCGCTACCGACTGCGCCACGCCAGCCCTTTAGATTAAAAACTATCACAATTTGGCCAGTTTAAGACAGATCCCTAGAAACCCAAAGAGAGACCTGATGCTTTAAATCATATTCGTTTGTTTGTTTGAATGGTGTTTTACGTCGTTTTATCACATGTTAGGCCATATGTGACAGTCGAGTTTTCGTGAGAAAGGCAGACTACTTCATTTTTCTTGGGTAGAACCAGTACTGTATACCTCCTGTCACCAGAATCGATACTTTCTCTCTTAAAAAGTCGAGCTGCAAGTGGGATTTGAATCCACAGCGGTGAGAGGTAAGATTACATATTGTGCGTTAGTTTTTTATTTTTATTTTATTTTTTTATTTGTCAAATCGTTCATAACATATTCATTATACAATAAAATGCATCATTCATAAAAGTAGATAATATGGACTACATCTATTGTACCAGTTATTATTAAACCAATATACTTTTTTATATAGTTATTATTTAACATGTTGTTTTGTTATAATGTTAAAAAAAAAAAAAAACGCCAAGCAACAGCAAAATAGCACTAAAAAAAGGAAATGTTTTATTCACGGGTTCTAAAAATGCGAAACGAAGCACGAGTTGGTGACTCTTAATTCGACTTTCCATCTTCGAGGCCTAGCCTGGGCGGCCAAAACCGTTTACAGTGTCTCAATACACATACCTCATCGCCAGTAGGCTCAGAAACGATGTACTTATGATGTAAAATGTTGGCGGCATAGCCACTTTAAGCCAAAGGAACAACAATATTTATTTTTTCTCTTGGTCTTATGCGAATATTACATGTACATGTTAAGTAGTTTAAGGTACAATCTAACATATAACATAATATTTAAATTGAGTATAAATAAGCGGGTAAGTTTGAACAGTATTCATCTTAGATAATATCTCATACAATGCATTAACTGCAGATAATTGCGTTAGACATTAAGTTTGCTATTCAAGACACAGAATCAACGAAACATGATATAAGTAAACAGACACGACACGCGCGATACCAAACACAATTATAACTACTACAACGCATTTTCTGTATTTAGTGAAAACAAAAAAACAAAAAACAAAAAAAAATATATTGAATTGTATTTAGTGAAAACACGTGTAAATGATAATCAAGACATTACATTGTTAAATACACCATTGATTTTGATTTTAAAGTGGCTACTGAATTATGTATGAGAAGAGAACAATAATATACTGAAAGGAAAAAGAAACGCGACACGGGAATTTCCGCTATATATTGTATAATATACTGCACACCATATATATTCCAAGGAAAGATGTTTTGTAAAAAAAAAGTTGCAGTTAGTTAGAGAAAGGACACAACTGTGATGATGTAGACGTTTTAATCACAGTACACGTTGTAAGAAAAAATCATAAATGTTGAAATTGAGCCAGTTCAGTACTGCATTCAACGTAAAGAGTTTGCAAAATTGTGCATCCTACGTTTGCGCCATACGCGTACTCTGTCAATAATGAAACTTTGCAGGAATACTATTTGCTGTATTAGGTGTTGTTTTAGTATTTTTTCCGAAGGGAAAGATCTTACGCAGTCATATACCATTCGATTAACAGCAGCATATTGTACATAATTTATATAGCTGAAATTCCCGCGGCGCGTTTCTTTTTCCTTTCAGTATATAATATTTTCATAAAGATGAAATTGGAATGATTTTAATTATCAATGTTCAGACACAGGGTATTTCATCACTGAATATTGTATTTTAAGTAAAAACATTTTCAGATTCTTATCCTTACATCCATTGACACAACTCTTCTCGTTGGGCCGTACTAACGGAGGCTTATGACAATCGTTGGGTGGTGGGTAGTGTTGGTGGTGGTGCTTGGGTGGCTGGATGTGGGGGTGAGGGGAGTAGGCGAAATTAAGGTAAAATATATAAACAGACAATGAATGAATGAATGGTGTTTTATGGCACGTCGACACATAAATAGGTCATATTGTGCGCAAAAACCGACGAAATATGAAGAAATTAAGTAGTAATTAAAAATTAATGTAAACATATCAAGATAAAACTATCAATAGACAAACCTGAGAAAGTGATGATAACGGCGGAATATAGAATTACACACACATCCAGCACACACGATAATTATTTCTTTATCTCTTTATGAATGTATTCGTATGTTAACAGAGGATCGCTAAATCAACCGAATACTTAAAGTTTTGTAGAATAGTATCTATCACATTAAAAATACCACACCTTGTATATACTATAAAAGTTTTATTTGCTATGCCTCAATGAACATGTCATACCCAATTAGCAACGAGGTGTTGGTGTTTTTATCTGTTAATTTGCACTGATTGTATGTATACAAAGTAGAAAATATAACATTATCAGACTTAATCACTTTGCACCAGTATTTAATGATTTTAACATAATTTATCTTGCGGATATGTTACAACGGATATCGACATAGTTCCCCATATACGACCACGCTATTTCAAATCAATTCTTTCTATATATTTGGATTTCGAATTACCCCATATCTTAAAATTGACCCAACAAACGCATCGAATAACTGACAAATCGTATGCGGCTTTATATTAAAAGACCTCGTACTTCCCAGTAACACGTTTAGCGCATTTAGACTCTTACCAATTAAAAATTCCTGTTAAGTCAAAAAGAACCCGTGCCTAAGTAATTAAAATCCTCCAGTTTTTATTATCGTATGTCCACTTGTCCTCTTGCTTTAGTGGTCTTCTTTTCCTAAAAAACATTACCTTAGTTTTTGAAGAATTTACTTGTAACCCCCATGTTTTGCAATAATCAAACAACAACTCTAAACTGTGTTGGAGTTCGGACGGTACAAGCTCCCAATGGAGTAGCCGCTTTTAGGCACTGAAGACCCCGGTCTACGGCCTTGGTTCTATTTATTCCCAAAATATGTCTACCCTAACAAGTCAGAAAGCACTATTTGAATTCTTATTTAACAGATAAATAATCCGTGGTGAACATTTTCCTAGACCAGCTATGCCCTTGCCTTTTTATCGCCTTCTGTTAAGATTGTTTGAAAATAGTTTTACTTCAATCCATTACGTTATAAACATGCAAAACGTACCAAGCCATTACATCACACACACGTTATTTGAAACGTTCGATAAACTTTCTGTGTGGTGGGTGGTGGTGGGGGCGGGGGAGGGGGCGGGGTGCGGGAAGGGTTTGTCGATATTTATTACTACATTAGAGCTACTCATGACAGGGTCATCCCAGAAAAAAATCACCCCAAACGTTATCTCTAATGCATTTCTAGCGTTTTCAGAATGTTCGTATCTTAGAAAAAGTTGTAGGCCCGGGCCTGCAATGCCTATAAGCAGCTACACCACTGTATATTAGGGTCATCTCAGAAGTGATCGCTATACGAGGGCGTAGCAAGGCTAAATGTTAAAACGTCGCTAAACGCAAAAAGGGTGGCTATATGTAAATGTAAACGTCTTTAAATGTAAAAACGTGAGCGTCGCTGAATGTAATAAAAAAGGAGCTAAATAAGTGTAAAAGGGAAAAGCGACATATGTAAAAATGTGACATTTTGAATAAAAACATACGAAACCAAAACTTTACAACCATATTTTGATAGTATAGTATCCCGTGTCATTTTGTGTGTTTACAACATTGTATATTTTTCGAGATCTCACTCAATGCATCCTTTTTACGTTTAGCGACCAAAGTTTTTACATTTAGCGACGTTTTTACATTTAGCAACGTTTTTACATTTAGCGTTGCTACGTATGGCCAAATGGCCATTTGAGCTATGGTAACCACAGCTACTACTGCTACTGATATTACTACTACTAATACTTCTACTACTACTACTACCTACTACTGCCGTTTCTGTTGCTACTACTAATACTACTGCCGCTGCTACTACTACTACTATTTCTATTTCTATATCTATTTGTTACACACTCTAACCAAGTCACGCCATATATGTCACATTGATGTGTATCTCAAGTTAGTCATATGAATAGTGAATGTTAATGGCTATCGAACTTATACCAGTCAACGAATGAATGAACGAACGAACGAACGAACGAACGGAGTGCTCCATATTCCAGCAAAATAGTTACGTACCAATTGTTTGTAATTATATTCTCAATCTCATGCATTATATATTTATGGGGGAATAAAATATTATCACTGGGAAATATATAAAGTCTAGGGTCTCAATTATAACAGTAATAACACAAAACCCATTTAAACACACAATACTTATCCTATTGAGACGCAACTACATAAATAAGAAAACCATGAATCTGTTCTGACCGAATAGTGTATATCCTGTGTGAATCATCGTGTACATACAACAGATTCGTTTCATTGTATACCGTGTTAAACATGTTAAAGTATCTACATATGTACATCTTCCAATACATACATTACTCTTCCACACTCATTTTTACATATGTCACTTTTTTTTACCCTTAGCAACAAAGAAACGTTTTTACCTTTAGCTCCTTTTTTTTTTATTACATTTAGCGACTCTCTCGTTTTTACTTTTAAAAACCTTTGCATTTACACTTAGCCACCCCTTTTTTACGTTAAACGACAATCGTGTTTACATTTAGCGACGTTTTTACATTTAGCGACGTGTTTACATTTAGCGTTGCTACAGAGGGTGATCAGTGTGAATCGCCATAGGAGGGTTATCCCAAAATAATTGCTATATGAGGGTCATCCCAGAAGTAATCGCTATATAAGGACCCTTCCAGAATAAATCGCTAGGCGAGGGTCATCGTAGAACTAATCGCTATATGAAGGCTACCCTAGAAAAAGTCGTACCCGAACGAACGATAGCTTCAGTGCAATGTTTTGCAGCGCACCCCGAGTCGATGGATCTAACACCGAACCAACATAACTTTAATTTGTACACAGGAACATTAACTTAAAGATCAGACTACACCAATTACCAACCAATCAGTGTGGAGCGTTTTGTGGAGCGCTGTGGTCTAGTGGTAGGGCGTTGGACCCATGATACAAAAGTCGTTGGTTCGATTCCCGTCATTGCCATATGCGTTGTGTCCCTGAGCAAGACACTTTATCTGCATTGCTTAGTACTGGTTCTACCCATGAAGACATCGAGAGTGATTCAAATAAGTTCATAGAGCTTTCGTTACAATCGATGTAAAATAAATAAGTTTAAACTAACCAATCAGTGGGCAGGGAAAAAGTTCCAGGTAAATTCGGAGCTATTACACAGAATATCTTAATTTTGATTGGTTGACAAGGTAAACAAACCAAAAAATCTTGCTAAAACATTAACATTCAACTTTTGAAGAGTACTTATAAAGGTTAAATCATACATTTGTGCAATGTATTCATAATGTGTTGCATAATCAAGAAAAGAGGTATATTTTACATTTTCCTCATGTTTCTACACGCAAGTACATCCGACCCAAACAGCTATTTCATAACATACTCAACGTATGGCTTGTGTATGTTTTTTTGATAAAACTAAGATAGATCTTTCAAAACAAGTAATCAAAATATAGTTTCCTATATTAGGGAACTCTGTACAGAGCTTAGAGCTATAAGGTAGGCCTCTGGAAAATGAATTGGTGTAGTATGACCTTAAAACCCTCAATTTATTTAAACGGATATTGCCCCGTATGTTTTTAAATAAATGAACTCGCTACACTGTGCTTCAGCAGAGTGATTGTGAGTATTTAAACATAAACAGTCAATCTATACCCAGAGTTGTCGTTCCTTACACGAACGACGGAACTACTACTAGGTGAAACTCATTTTTCCTGACTCAACTTTATATGAAAGGTTTAAATTACAAAAAAAGAAATAGACCTGCACTCGATAATTTAGTGAATAAACAGTAATTTCTGCTCAGCATTATACAACGGTTGTAGCACCGCTAAATGTGAAAATTTCATTCCGCTAAATATAAAAACTTCCGCTAAATGTTAAAAATCTTCCGCTAAATGTAATAAAACTTCCTCTAAATGAAAACATTTAGCGGAATTTTTACATTTAGCGGTGCTATCATCCGCCGTCAAAACATTCAAAATGGACACCACCACTGTGTTTCCCATCAATGCAGAACGTGACGTAAGGAACTTCACATTGCGGAACAAACCGGGACTAGGTAGACGTCATCATAGGGTCCACATCGGACAATCAACGAGAGAGACACCGTCACATGGTGACCCTGATAGCAATTGATAAACAGTATTTGCTTATGCAAACGCTTTCTGTTAAAACACAGTGTTGAAGCAGGTATGCAAGGCGATCTTGTTTCATTGTGTGGTTAGTCTCGATCATCCAGACCTCTCGCGAGACTTCTCAGCTTGAGAGAGACTGTGGTGTGGTCAAAAACCTCAAATCTATATTTCGACTTACCTTAAACTACCATTTACATATACTCCAAATATAGATTGAGTTTGTTTTCCAACATCTCTAACGATGAGAAGCTACGAGAGTTGACATTTTAGGAGGAAAAAACCCCGTTAAAGACCAGGATATCTGTTCTAGGTTGGCAATAAATTCGGTTCCATTAATTTAACTACTGAATAAAATAGAATATAATAGTTTTATTCAGAAAACCAATGTAACAAAGGTGTCTTCCATACATAGATTTGATATTAAATTCATATAACACAGTAATATCTGTACGAGTACTATGAAATAAAACAAAACTATCTTAACATTGTAGATTTATTTCTGAAATTACAAATGTGTTTACATTTAAAAAACATCTAAAGGGTTGATCAGTCTCTTTAGGATATTAAGAGCAACATCAGGGCCCGTTTTATGAAACAACTTACGACAATTTTGATCGTAAGTTAATTTCTTAAATTTTTTACTTCGATTCACAATACACAAATGAACGCGATTTCATTTCATTTTCTTTTACATTTGATATTTCTGCACATAATGCACACACACGTGTCCACATTGAATTTTTTGGTGCAAAAATGTGAACAGTTTTAAAATGTGATAATTATCGTAATATGTTTACAGCTGGATAGTTGATACAGTTCAGTTAAATTAACATTGGCATTTGTAAACAATACAGACCTGAGATTATAATTTGTTTTTGTAAAACAGAATGAAATGTTCTTCATCTTCACTTTGATTACAGTCTCAACATATTCTTCTTTTTTTTTCACGAGTATTTTACGTCCAAAATAGCGACCTCTTTCTACTATTGTTCATGCGCACTAATTCTAACTTTGTAAGTTCGTAAGTTTATTTTTATGTAGTTTGTTTCTTAAATAATTTATTTCATTCGAGATATCTTAACTACATTTTTTTTTTTGAGGTATCTGTAAATAATTTACTGCACCTGAATATTTATACAAAGATGTTAAAATATTACCAATATCTGTTAACTTCTGAAAAAACCAAAACCTCTTTTTTTATCAACTTCATACACTTCTTTAACAAGTCTATTAGCTGGATGCCGATTTATTCGATCATTGAATTTTAATGAGAGAACTGTTGTGAAATTGAAAATATGTTCTCTGCCAACGTCAAGCCTTCCTCCGGCGAAGTTTGATGCTTTCTTGTTTACGTCAAGTAAATACGAGTATTTACAACATTCGTTGTGATTTCTTTTTCAAAGGCAGAGACTTTTATAGTTTTATCTTTGATTGTGAAGTCGCAAATCCTCACCTTATTAACCAACTACTGAAGCAATTTATTAGGAGTTGTTTCTATTTGTTATGAATTGTCGTATACGTATGGTTTTGTTCGTTGCTATTTAATGCCTAATGCAATTGATATATCGTTGTTGTGTTAACCCTTCTTTCTTTCTTGAATACGTTTTAACTAACAACGTCCTTAACGTTCATCCTTCAGACTTATTAAATGTCGTAGAAGAACACAGTGCTTGTTTTGTCTGGTAATAAACAGAGAGACGACGACATTGATCTCTCGTTAACGATTCTCAAACTCAAGTTAAAATCAATGTTTGTCTCGGGCCCTAATGATTGTGAGAGAGGTAATGAAAGCGGAAAATTGATCACGTGTTACACTCTATTTCCTTCCTTAAATAGGCGTCTTTTTCTCGTTCAAGATGCGACTTAAGTCAATACAGAACAGCGTGTAACTAGTTTACACGTTAATGTCCTGGAAGGAATAAATGTTTGAATTAGGTCAGTAAAACGGATGTTTTAAATATTGATTCATTAAAACAAAATGAAAACACTTTCTAGTGCTGTTGTCCCGTTTATTACTTAATCAATTATGTCCTTACGAGACACGTATGTTATTGTTGTTGAGTACACAAGAACTATTTCTTGTACAAATACTTACACTTAGTAAATTGGGCCGTTGATTGATCTCGTAATTCAGTAGAAGTTGACGGTATTTGTCTTTTTTGATCGCCATACTTAAAGTGTCTTCTTTTTGAAAGGGTAGTGTATTTGCACTGAACCCGTATTACATTGAAGCCTGAAAGTGTAACACATAAAACAAGTTTGAAGTTTGATCGGTGAAATTGTCTTTGATGAATGCATAGCATTCAATCGTCCAATTCAGAATAAACAAAGGGGCGGTGCCTTACCATATTCTAACTTCCAATAAATGGAATTTAGGGTACGGACAGGGTCATTAAGTACACCATACTACAAAACAGATAGAGCCTGTCTCAGCTTGTTGGTTATTTAAAAATAATGCCAGCTAAAATTAATACGCCCATCTCGGTGTTTAAATAAACCAACTCTCTGAGATAAGACTCAATCTATTACATGAAATTTTGTTTTGCTTTTTCCCCAGATCTCATTTCAGTACATAGCATTGTTCATTGTACGATCTGTAATGTGTAAGGTTACTTACGTAGAGTTAGTAACATCATTTGTTCACGTGTCAGTTAAGGGCTGACGTGGTCCAGTGAATAGCGCAGTGAACTTGAAGCCGGTGGAACCAACCTGAAGCCGGTGGAACTGGTCCAAGCCTAAGCTGTGCCACTGTGTTTTGTCGGTGTGTTCTTGGGCAAGACAAAAATGGTTTGCGATGCTCCCCCCTTATATTTCGAACATACCGTTGTATGCTTTTTTTTTGCACACACGCACCCCCCCCCCCCCCACACACACCCCCACACACCCCCACCACCCCCACCCCCAATAATTTGAGGAAAAAATGTTTTGCGTTACTTTTCAAATATCCCACCCCGACCCCATCACACCCACCACCTTATATTTCAAACATACCGTTTTGCGCTTTTTCGGCTTGTCATTTTTCTTTTCTCAAACATTTGGCCCCCCCCCCCACCCCACACACACACACCCCCCCCCCCCACCCCCAATCATTTGAGGAACACATGTTTTGTGATACTTTTCAAATATCCCACCCCCACCCCATCACACCCACCACCTTATATTTCAAACATACCGTTTTGTGCTTTTTCGGCTTGTCATTTTTCTTTTCTCAAACATTTGGCCCCCAATAATTGAAACGTTCCTATGCCTATGCTTTACACATTATTCAACTGGATAGTAGCTTACAAACCTGCATCAAAAGGTAGGTTCTATGTTGAAGAAAACAAATCAGTGCAAGACTAGTTTCCAATTCTGTTAACAGCCATACTGAGAACACGGCAGTTGACCAGAAGTCGCGAATAGGTAATGGCTGGCAGGAAATTGTCAGATATTGGCTATGAACAGAAACAACTACAGTGTGACTTGAGGTCATCCATCGTACACAAGGCTATTTGTCCCAAAGGTTAGCATATGGTGATGAACAGTTGCGTAAGATTGCTCTACTTCTTTCAGTCAAAACACATTTAACTTTAACATTTCTAGAAATTCAAAACATACCAAGTGTTGCGTTTTCAAATGTACTGAGTGTATAACGGTTACTGCATTAAAACTAAATAATTAACTTAGGACATGCATGTATTTCCGAGGAGTGGCAGATGTGCAGGTTTTGGGCTAGTGTCAAAGAGGTAAACCACGCATGAATGTTTTTTCTGCTAAGCTCTAACATATATATAGTTTATAGTTATAAAGAGACCCAAAGCGTATCATATAGGTAACGATATTTTCCCTAGGCGACCGGGGCAGGGTGACGAAGGTGTAAACATATCGTCATGGGTATTAAATTGAAGGTCGTTGAGAGGGACACTGTCCCTAAGTAAGCAGATATTGAGCATAACCAAATAACTGTCTGACTTTTATTCAGTGAAATGTATACATGAAAACATAAGGATAGACCCTAAGAAGTATGTAGGAATACATTCGTGAGTTTGAAAAAAAAAAGTTTTAATTATTAAATGTAAATAAAGTGGGACCCACAATATTTACCTTTTATGCGATCACGTGACTTCCATAGCGCACTAGGTTTTCACCATAGTATGTATTCCGTAATATGTATAGCCCGCTTAGCTCAGTCGGGAGCGAGTTCCGACTACTTTACGCTCACGCACACTTATTATTACTGCGAGTGTAATTTTAGTTTGGGCTGGAGTTCAAACCCATGAAGTGGATTTGCTTTTTTTTTGTACCGCGATTGAATTCCGTTAAACAATCTTGCTTTTAATTAGTAAATATTGAATAATGTTTAGTGTATAAAGTTTGCGAACATAATTATTGGGTGTTTTAAAAGATAAAAGTTACGGACAGTGTCCCTTTAATAAATAGTAGTCCTCTTGAGAACACAAAGGTAGAAACACGGAATATCATCAAACCATACCATCACGGGTTTCAGATCAACGGTATTTGAGCATGCCTGCTCAACGCACTAATGGTACAGCAGTCTGTACAGTCTGTACCATGAATGGAGCATCCGGTAGCGGAGCCGGTACAGAAGCAGTGCTATGAAAATAAGAAGATAGTTGTGTCTACAAATGCTAGTTAAAAGTTGTTTAAATATAAATAGTTGATATGATATTCCTATAGTTACCTATAGTTACTAGCATGTTGTTGTTCTCAATGTTTGAAATTGTTTAGACCGGAATACAATACCCAGATGAATTCAGAAACATTAATGTTTATGTTATGTTTTAAACATTGCTACAGTGGTGTAGCTGTAGCATAGCCCTCCAACCTAGCTGGATTATCCCAAATGTAACAGAGAAGTATGTTGCATAACATGTGCATACTGACCACATGTCTTTTAAAATTAATAATATTTATGTTCACACTGCTTGGACTTCATTGCATCTAAAAGTTCACCCATGTATTACACACAAATGCACGCACACACGAACATATATACAGTTCTAGAGTTATGTCCGACTGCAACTAGGAACCTAATGCTAATATGAGGATGTGCCGATTGTTGTTTGCGCCCTTGGCCGCTACGGTAGCCGGATTGGCTTAAACTTAAAGGTGATCACTGCAATGAAACTTCAAACAATGATAGAGGGCAATGAGAGAAAGTGCAGAGTGCAGAACTGTAACTCTGTCTTAATTCAAATTAGAGTTACTTAGAATAATTGTCCGGAGCATAACTTCAAAACTACTGATTGGACTGCAATAAAACTTCCCACAGTAATAGAGGGCAATGAGAGGAAGTGCAGAGTGCAAGAACCGTAACTCTGTATTCATTTAGCTTAGAGTTATTGCACTTTGTAATGTTATACTTAGACTTTTTGTCCGGAGCATATTTTCAAAACTACTGATGGACGTAACTCTGTCATCAATCAAATTAGAGTTATTGCACCTTGTAATTGTATACTTAGGTTTTTTATCTGAACAAGAGCTACTAATGAAACTGCAAATTGGAAACTGTTGGGTGATATAAGGCCATATGATAAATTGAGGATTCCTTTCGGGGAGCATCCATGGGTTCTTCCGAGTTTCTTGTTTTCAAATTGTTGCGAGTTGTTTTTTACTGAGTCAATATCTTTAAAGGGACTGGATGCGATCTTGAAGAGTAACTGGTGCCAATACATATGCAAGAGAAAACCCTCATAACGTGCTTTAGTTCCATAAATATTGTGTACATGCATTATATAAGCTTCATATTAAGGTCGGTTTTAATTATTATTTATGAACATGTTTAGACTGAAAAACACGACACATCGGTGTATTTTTGGTGTTAAATCATCAATATTAATTCATATGTGGTTTATTTTGCCAGCAGTTGTACTAAATACAACTATAGTAAGATCACAAACCTTAATGAATCATATGAACTAATATTAATGATGTGTGCACCAAAATCTAGCCGAGTCATCGAGTTTTACCGATCAAACTATTTCATTAACAACATTTAAATCGATTATTTAATAATATGAAGGAGAGAAACTCTAGAAGATTTTTCTTTCGTTCCAATCCTATTAATGATGTACTGTTCCAATATATATTGTGTTCAGAATATCTTATAAATCAATATGCAGATGACTCGTCCCTTTTCCTTGACGACGATGTAAAGTCACTGAATACTACTCTAGAAACTGTTGACAAATTCTCGTTATGTTCTGGACTAAAAGCAAACTTTGATAAAACTGAAATTGTTTGGATCGGACATAAAAAAGGATGTAAAGACATATTGAACACATGCATACCGGTAAAATGGAATGAAAGTGGTTCTTTTAAAGTTTTAGGAATAGAATACAATTTGCAAAACGACAACTATGTGGTTCACAATTTTCATAGTAAATTCGATAAAATAAAAAAATTGATAAATGATTGGTCGTTTCGAAATTTATCCTTAATAGGTAAAACAACTATTTTAAAAACACTTGCCCTGCCAATACTCATTCAATGTATCACTGTCTTGCCTGATCCACCCGAACATGTATATCGCGACATTCAAAATGCGATGTTCGATTTTCTGTGGTCAGGTAAACCAGATAAAATAAAACGTAATGTGATGATGAACACTATTGAAGAAGGTGGATTAAAGATCCCAAACATTAAATCACTTAGTCACTCACTTAAATTATCTTGGATACAAAAGATTTTAGACCCTGACAAATTCGCACCATGGAAAACGCTTATTTTAAACGATTTAGAAAAAAACGGTGGATACAGGGTTTGGCATTTTCATAAAGAGGGGCTCATAAAAGTTGGTAATGAAATGAATAGCTTTTGGAAAAATGTATTCCAGTCTTGGGCGCTAATACAGGAAAATGCTGTTAATACAGTCGAAGATATTATATCGGAGCCACTCTTTCACAACCCAAATATAAAAATTAACAACAGAACGGTATTTTATAAAGACTTATGTAAAAAAGATATATTTTTCATAAATGACATTGTTGATGACAATTGTATGTTTCTATCTTTTGAACATTTTACAACAAAATATGACATTAACATTCCTTTTTTAATTTATACAGGATTAGTTAGTGCAATTCCAGCTGATTGGAAAGCACGCATGAGAAATAATAATAAGATCGAGAATCCAATAAATAAAAATGTTAGTAAACTTAAAACAGCTAAAAAGGTAAATCAAATATTCTACCCTCAATTTTTGAAGTCAGTAGTTGAAATTCCAAATAATTCTCAAATGAAATGGCAAGCAGATTTGGAATGCGCATTGACTAGTGAAGATTGGGCAATTCTATATACGCAACCTTTCCGTATAACAGATGACTCATATCTTCAATCCTTACAATTTAAAATTAGTCATCGAATTATTTTCACAAATGCAAGATTATATAAATGTGGAATGTCTGAAACTGAACTTTGCACATTTTGTAATAATTCCAAAGAAACATTGTTGCATTTATTTTATGAATGTATGTCAGCCAAAAATATATTAATAAAGTTGTTTAGTGATTTATTTGAAAAATGCAATATTTCAATAGAATTAAAACCGGAGTCCATTTTTCTTGGCACACCATGCTCAACAGATATTGATTATATTTTGTATTTAGTTGTGCTTATCTATAAGAAGTATGTCTATTCTTGCAATATGAGAAAATGTCTACCTAACTATACGATATTTTTTGAACAAGTGAAAAGTTACAGAGCTATGGAACTATTCTCAACATATATGTACCCCTTATACAAATCTAATGCAATTAAATCAAGGTGGAATGCAGTTCAAAATATGTTGTGATATAAGCTGTGTAAAATGTTTGTGATACTTTAGTTCTACTGCTTTTATTTACAACTGGAAGGAAGTTAAATTCATTCCACATAATTAATGAAGTTATAATTTACTATAGGAGCAGGTAGACTATAATGTAGACTATAATGCATCTATATATGTATGGTATATAAATGTTTGTACACTTGATATTCAAATAAAATGTTAAAAACAAAAAAATATATATATTGTGTTGTAAAAATGTTAAAATAAAATATGTTTAAACCAAATCGATTATTTTATGTGGCCAAGTTTAGTGCAAATGTACATTGAATATTTAACTGAAATACATTTTATCACATAACGTCCCTTCTTAGCAGTGTCGAACACCCATTTAATATTCTATTGTATGAAACACGTTCAATACAACCTGGAACGACTTTGATTGGTTGAGTTAAACCTGTAACACTACGCAAGTTTATTAACTGAAACTATTTTATTGATTACAAATTCACCCAGATCTGAGTCATAAACTTATTATTTGTGACAGCTTATAAAAATAATGCACGTTATACAAAACATTGTTGTTGGTTTGTTAAAAAGTTGGCACAAACTGCTATTTTGTAAAGAGGTAAAACACGAACTCTTTTATACGGACTTGGACCGGTAACCAGAGAGGTCAAAAGTTGAAAATGTTGGTCTTCCCGGATCGTCACACATTTCTCTACATACATGTATGGGCAGTCGCAACGTGTTTGCATACTAAACAGTTGTGTTTTGTATATAATTATAACAATTGGAGTTTCTGTTTTTATTATCATATTATTAGCATCAGTTATTGACATTATATAACTTATTTAAATCATTTTATGCATCTTTTTTCAGAAATCTGCCAAACACGGGCAGACTGTCTTGAAAAAAGGATCCACTACTCGTGCCTACCGCAATTGGCTCTTCTGAGAGTTTTTGGATATTGGTACACTATCATACGCAGTAAGTAATAAAATTAGATGTATTGTGCCCCTGTGGTGTGTGTACAAGTATGTAAAAGGCATCCGTCTGTAATGCAAGGTGTCTAGGTTGATCATCGGTCTGGGATTTGGAGATTTTTGTATGTGATGAGATTCAAAATATATACTTGAGAACTCCTACCTAAACAGTATCACCAAGAACTCACTCCTCATATCTCATACAAGCAATGGATACATCTTTATCTACCTGTATTTATTTACTTGACCAACCAGACATATTGTATTTATCTAAAATGTTTGCTTACTCGAACCCTCCCCCACCTCCACGGCAAGAAAAATTAAATGACGGTATTTATTACCCTTACCCTGCATCGGGTCGTTTTCCTCTGATTTCAGACCTTAAGAGGTAAATCCACACCCGGTATTATTCAGAATGGTCGACAACAAATACTCATTATAATTTTATAAGTAAATAATTTAACGGCAATCAGATTGCTCTGGATGAGCCATGTAAACACATTATTCAATGTCAGTGTCCTGATAATTTCTCTTTTCTTTAAAAATGCAAGCTTTGAGTGTTATGGTTACAATGATCCAGATAGGTGTGCTGTTGTATTTAAATTATAAGTAAATTGCATATTTGGGTATACGCTGATGTATAAACGAAATAAACCGTGTTGGGCTCACATTGGTTGAGCCTCGGAAAAACTACCATTTCTCTAGTCACATATGGGTTCAGGTTAAATGTTTTTATAAAGCCAATAGTGAAAGATTTGAGAAATCATTGGATCAGTAAGTCTTTTGCTCTATAGGAAATGTTAGAAATTACTTTATTATTTTGATATAATTCTATATAGTGCAAAGGAAACTATATTTATTGAGAAACTTGGTCAAAAACATGAAAAATTTACATCCCGAGATAGCTGTAATGGCTATTGGGTCTCTTATTCCATAGTGAGAAGGCAGTTATAATTTTTTTCTGAATATTTGATATGTGTGAAACCTTTCTGCAAAGTTTCATGAATATGTGAATCTGCAGACACATATTATTAGACGTTGAAAATATTGAAATCTTCTCGGATTTGGTCAAAATGACCAAAACTGGACTTTTTCACGAAAATTCGAATGTCTATAGGAAATAAAGCATTGGTGATTTTGAATATGTTGTGTCATTTGTGTCTAATAGATACTTGTAAGATTCCAACAGGCTAATTTTTGACACTTTTAGAATTTTATTTTTCAAAATATAATAATTGAAATTTCAAAAATGATATAAAATAAACCCACGAGGGCCTGCGTCTACAAATAACATGCTGCTCAGTTAGAAATTTCATACCGCAATGTGTAAATGTGTATTTATATTTAGCACCAATACTATTACTGACTATAAGAAATCAGTTTGGCTCCAAATTATTACTGATTATTTTTTAATGATATTTTCAGTATACCCATTATCACCACTGCGGGTAGTTTGTTCATACAGGTTGTCGCAGTGAAGGTGCCTAGACTCGAACACCAATATCTTCCCCAGTCTTCGATGAATGGCGATGGTATTCTGGATTTTTCAAGTTGACATGTAAGTTGATACTCACATGTAATTATAAATTGTTTTTATACGAAATCTAGGGCATATAGGACTTGGATCGGTAACCAGAGAGGTCAAAAGTTGAAAATGGTCGTACTCGAAAGTAGTACCATCAGTGGTGTTATTTGGGACTGTGTAGTTGATTTGGTACATAAAAGAGGTACGTATATTTACTGTTTTTGTTTTGAGGATAGATTTCCGAAGATATGGGTGCAAAAAGCAAAGGAATAAGTCATCAGAGGGCTGAGTGGTACTACTTTGTATGAGGTAAGATTTTAAACAAAATGAGGTGTGGTTCGGCTGTTGTTGTCAAAAAAGGTCATCTACTTTCATTTTGAGCCAAATGCTGGTGCATAGAGCAATTATGGTCATTGTTTTTTGCTATTTTTGTGTTTTGTCGTCACGTATATACATTTTAATGGATATTTGATGTGTCACGGAGCATTAGAGTAAGTGTTATTCTGTGTAGAGCTAACATTACGGTCTATGTGAAAATAATGGTGGTCCAAATCCATACGCAACGTTACGACGTCACACATTTTATGACGTTTTGACGGTAAAGTGTGTCTGACGTCGTGGCGGTTCTATGTCTATCTGAATTAATTTTTAGTAATTTGATTGCAATTTTATGTGATAAAAAGGATCTTAAACTCGTTCCCATTCCATATAAGATTTATGAAACTCGTTATGAATTATTTTTAATTTTAACTCGCCAAAAGGCTCGTTAAAATTAAAATAATTCATAACTCGTTTCATAAATCTTATATGAAATGGGAACTCGTTTAAGATCCTCTATAGATATGATGGCTTTACTAGTATTTGGATGGACACCCAGTATTCTTCCAGATCGTCTCCAGGCAGTTAACGAGTGTGATCTGCTTTATACACGACAGAAAAAATAACACATCTGAAAAAATAAAAGTTTTTGATAAAACAGATAAATGATCCCTGAAATCCCATTTTCTGTAAAGACGACCTCTTGCATTAAGTGGCAGAACTTCAGACTATTGTATCAATCTTCTAAACGGTGGAAAACGGTATGTCTATTAAAGAGCTAGAACGGATTATCGATTGTCACAAATAAGGTTTAGTGTATGTATCTTCGCTAAATAAGCTTAGAAGTGTCTGCCTTCTCTTTCTTCGTTTATTTTAGTAATTAGATTGACGTGAACCAAAAAGGTTTTAAATAATTTGCTTCTTGTGTTTAATAATGACACGTCTATTAATTCAAGTTTGTTTGTCTGAATGGTGCTTTATATCATTTTAGCATATGTTAGGCCATATTTGACGGTCGATGTTCTTTTGTAGTAGAAGCTGACCACCCAAGTTTTCCTGGGTAGAACCAATACTATATACCTCCCGGCATTCGTAAGAATCGACACTTTCTCGCTGGACAATTCGAGCTCCCAGTGGTATTCGAACCCTCAGCGGTGAGAGGCGAGAACGTTTTAGACGCTTTGATTGTTTGTATGGTGATTTACGACATTTTCAACACATGTAAGGTTATATATGACGGTCGATTTTTTGTGGTGGAGGCAGACCACCAGTACTGTACACCTCCTGCCATCCGTAAGAATCGACACTTTCTCACCAACAAGCCGAGCTCCCTGTGGGATTCAAAACCGCAGCGGTGGGAGGCGAAGGTTTACAACGCAATATCGTTAACCATTCGACCACGGAGACGCTAACGCAAATAATGTTAAGTGTAAATAGCTTAGAAGTTTCTGCTCTTCGTTTATTTTAGTAATGAGATTGACGTTAACAAAACAGATTTTAAATCATTTGCTTGGTGTGTATAATAATGACACATTCACACATTCATACGCGTTTTATAAATTCCAGACTGTATGATTGAATTTTGTTTTTATTATACTCTGCACGAGCACTATTAGCCGTGGCCACTGTTTCACCGTTATCGTTTTCTTAATATTACCTGTCATTATTATCATCGATTAAAGAAACTAACTCGCCAGATAACGGCAAATTTGCACTACAAGTCCTTTTATCAAAACTCTATCCGGGTGTTCAGGTCATATGATAATGTACGATTAAAAGTAAAGATTTATGAGCGGGTTCTTAAAATAGCCGTGATTGTATGTGCGTAAAATGAATTATGAAGAACAGAACTTAAACTTTACAGTTTTTCGTGATACACAAAAGCATATATATAAATTCAGTATACACGTGAATAATTATGGTTAATGACAATACATTCAAAAGAAATTGCATCACATAAATACAGATTTTGAACGTATAATAAACATTGGATGAACTCCTATTAGAAACTGAAACTAATCACAATATAAAGTAGGGAATTACACACAAACAAGAAAATCAAATTTTCTTAAAAAATAAGTTAGATCACCATTATTATTATCGTTTAAACAATTAATACAAAGCAAAAATGCTTTATTGATTTTGCTTAGCATGAGTATTTCTGATTTGTTATTACTTTGTAGGAGAAGCATAAATTTATACATACTATGTCTATAGAAACGCTTTAAATACAATGTTCTTAAATCTGAATACAAGGAAAATATAAAAACAAAATGTTACTCGTCTTCTGCTTCATTTGAGTTACAAAGCTGACACACGATTATTTCTTTCAATTCTTTCTCTGCCGAATCGTCCAGTATGAATACGTAAATGATGTGCCGATAAGTGTAATTTTGTTAGAGATGTGCGTAAACTCCTAGAGATAATAATATCCAAGTCAGGTTCAGGTGCAGAGCTTTCTTGAACTACTTTATACAAGATAAGTATCTGATTTGTATCAACTTTGGCTCTGAATTCTTGTAAAAATTCATGTAGTAATCTTTGTTTAGAAAGACATAAGAATGTATTGATATTGCATACATTTTGTTCATTCCAATCATACATAAAATCATATTTCTCTAGCAACCTTTTAACCTGAAGAAACCAGTTTATATATCCCTTTTCCACATTTAGTAACGAAGACTCTCTTACATATTTTATAATGATATTTTCACTATTGCATATTTTGAACCAGAACTTGATAATACGTAAATATCTATTTATATAAAGTGGAAATCTTCCCAGACTTTGAGAAGCCCCAAACTTCACTGCCGTAGAAACAAATGCATCAAACAATTGTAAAGCTAGTCTCGGTTTAGTATCATGTATTTTCAACTTGGCAGCAAGAGCATTCATTGCCTTTAGACCTTTACCATATAGTGTATTTGTATCTAGAATAAAAGTACCCGTATAGTTAAATGTTACCCAGAAATAGTTAAAATCGTTTACTGCTTCGATAACATCGCTCCCATATTTCCATTGTTCATTTCTGTTAATTTCACCCCGTTTGCGAAATACAACGATTTTCGTTTTAGCCACATTAACTTATAAGTTCCATTTTTTTACAATATTCTTCTGGCCTATCCAATGATGCTTGAGTTGGTAACTCTTAATTCGACGCTTCAATTTTGGGGTTTAGCCTGGCTGGTTAAAGCCGTTTATAATGTGTATATAGTTTGTATTCTCAAAACATGTAAGTTATATATACACTACTCAACTTTTATAATCGGTCACTTTTCAAACAATTATATATTTTTTTAATAATTCATATTTTATTTAAAATTTTAACTGGCGTCGTTTAACAAATATCGCTTAGTAGCGATTTATAAAACTTAATCTGCCTTGATTTGACTAAAACCTTGTTGATAAACTGAATAAAATATTGGTATGTGTTTCGGTGATTTCCAGGTTTTAGTATGATGATATATTCATACAAATTAAATGCAATCAAGTTTATTGGTATATAATACGATACAGAATTGTCACCAAAACAAATAACATACAAACATTCAAGTATTAAAAATTCAAATATCATGCATGAATATTTATATGTATATACATGTATATATAACATGATTAACTTCACTTAATCGGTCCTGTATACACAGATTCCAGGCAATGTTAATATTAAATTAATCCACTGGTGGAGGAAAACCCCAGGTGCCCTCCGGGCAATTTTCATGTACGGGCGGGCACCTGGGTAGAACCACCGACGTTCCGCAAGCCAGCTGGATAGCTTCCTCACATAAAGATTCCTAGGCCACTGAGGGATCGAACCTACAGCGGTGAGGAGCAAGTGATTTCAAGTCAGATACTCTAACCACTCCTCCACGGACGCCCCTGTTCTTAGATTAAACATATCATGAACAAAGGCAATACATAATTCATTAAGGTTTTCGATTTTCAATTTTATAATAGTTCCCACAGACACGAACTAGTGGTCTATGTCAGCTTCCCCCAACAACCTTTCTTTTGCCACTGACCGTTACTTTCAATGCACTATTGCAGTGTCAACCCTTTTATGTTTGTGATGTCTTTCTGGTTGACTGTTGTCTTGAATGCTGCATTTCCTGTTCGACTTTCAAATTTAATTCCGTTATCTGAAATAATTTTGTTGAGCATGGATTTACTAGCCTGTCTTGATGTCCCGTAATTTGCCGGCTTTCTCATATCAATAATTTGATTGGCGTTTGCGACACTGTTGTTTGCAATGTTCGTTTTTTCCGAGTCATTGCACATTGGTGAGATATCTGATTTGTTTCTAGCGTGGTTTTGTTCAACGTAGGGACATAGGCGAGAAGAAACATACTCTGATGAACATGAAATATGCCATCTATGTTACTCTTGCGCGAAGCCTTGCTAACAGATCAATGGTTTGGTTTTGATCATGTTTCGTTTGAAGCAAACTGACTCTAGATTAGCACGCACATATATTGTCTAATCCAATCCGAGAAACAGGGTTGTCAATTCCAGGAAGCAAAATAAAATCAGCTCAATTCACTGTGAGACGGGGATATGAAGTGAGATAATTTTATTAATTGTGTTCTATTTAATTACTTAACAGTCCCCAAGTGGGTGACATTGTTCACTACAAGCCGTACACAGGACCGTCTCGTATATGATCGCTGTTACATTTCCGCCACACGGATGCCTCATGGGAAATCTCGCCTGTCTCATTGAATTATTGGCTTTAAACATCCATTTAAGGAAGTGGGATACTGGGAAGGCTTTGATTTGGTAATACCTAGGACGAGCCGATGATATTGTAGAATTGGAACGATGAACGCATTTTAGTATTTTATTTAGTGATACTAGACAAGATTTATTGGTGATTATACTCGCCTGCTGCATTACTGGAATGCGGTGAAATTATTTAAAGAGGTAGTGAGAAAAGTAGGAAGAGATGTAAGAAGCTCAACTAAGCTTACAAGTGCATCTTAATGATGAAATGGTGAACACATAAAGATGAATGTGTTTTTGTGTGTTGTGTATACATATCAAACTATTCACTATTCAGGGTGTTTTGTATCCATATCAAACTATTCAGGGTGTAATGTATCCATATCAAACTATTCAGGGTGTTATGTATCCATATCAAACTATTCAGGGTGTTTTGTATCCATATCAAACTATTGAGGGTGTTATGTATCCATATCAAACTATTCAGGGTGTTATGTATCCATATCAAACTATTCAGGGTGTTTTGTATCCATATCAAACTATTGAGGGTGTTATGTATCCATATCAAACTATTCAGGGTGTTATGTATCCATATCAAACTATTCAGGGTGTTATGTATACATATCAAAAAATTAGGATGTTTTGTATCCATATCAAACTATTCAGGGTGTTATGTATCCATATCCAACTATTGAGGGTGTTATGTATCCATATCAAACTATTCAGGGTGTTATGTATCCATATAAAATTATTCGGGGTGTTATGTATCCATATCAAACTATTCAGGGTGTTATGTATCCATATCAAACTATTCAGGGTGTTATGTATCCATATCAAATTGTTCAGGGTGTTATGTATCCATATCTAGCTTTCCAGGGTGTTGTGAATCCATATCAAACTCTCCAGGGCGTTATGTATATACTTATCAAACTATTCATGGTGTTGTGTACGCATATCAAATTATTCGGGGTGTTGTATATGCATATCAAACTATTTAGGGTGTTTTGCAACCATATCAAACTATTAAGGATGCGTTTTTATCCAAAACACTTTCTTAATACTGTCACTTATTGTCGTTCCATGTTTACTAGTATATTATTATTATTAGTAGTAGTAGTAGTAGTAGTAGTAGTATGCTCCCCGAAGGGCGAGCATATAGTTGCCGCTTTGTCCGTCCGTCCATGTGTCCTTGCGTCCGTGTGTCCGTCACACTTTTTTGTCCAGAGCATATCTTCAAAAGTACTGATGGGACTGCAGTGAAACATCATACAACGATAGAAGGCAATGAGAGAAAGTGCAGTGTGCAAGCACCGTAACTCTGTCATCGTTCAATTTAGAGTTATTGCCCTTTGTAATATTAAACTAAGATTTTTTGTCCGGAGCATATCTTCAAAACTACTGATGAGACTGCAATGAAACTTCACACAAAGATAGAAGGCAATGAGTGAAAGTGCAGAGTGCAAGAACCGTAACTCTATCCTCATTCAAATAAGAGTTTTGCCCTTTGCAATTTTATACTTCGACTGTTTGTCTGGAGCATATCTTCAAAACTACTGATGGGACTGCGCTGAAACTTCACACAAAGATAGAGGACAATGAGTGAAACTGCAGAGTGCAAGAACAGTAACTCTGTCTCATTCAAATTAGAGTTATTGCCCTTTGTAATTTTATACTTAAATTTTTTGTCCGGAGCATATCTTCAAAACTACTGATGGGACTGCAATATGATAGAGGACAATGAGAGAACGTGCAGAGTGCAAGAACCTAACTATATCTTCATTCAAATCCTCATTCAAATAAGAGTTTTGCCCTTTGCAATTTTATACTTCGACTGTTTGTCTGGAGTATATCTTCAAAACTACTAAGGGACTGCATTGAAACTTCACACAATGATAGAAGGCAATGAAAGAAAATGCAGAGAGCATGAACCGTAACTATGTCAGCATTAAAATAAGAGTTATTGCCCTTTATAATATCTTCAAAACTACTGAAGGGACTGCAATTAAACTTCACATAATGATAGAGGGCAATAAGAGAAAGTGCAGAGTGTAAGAACCGTAACTCTGTCTCATTCACATTATAGTTATTGCCCTGTGTAATTTTATACTTAGAATTTTTGTCCGGAGCATATTTTCAAAACTACTGATGGGACTGCAATGAAACTTCACACAATGATAGAGGACAATAAGAGAAAGTGCAGAGTATAAGAAAGAACCATAACTCTAATAACAGAGTTATTGCCTTTTGTAATTTTATACTTAGATTTTTTTATCTGGAGCATAAATTACAAATGGAACTTCAAATTGAAAAGTGCTGGGTGATACAAGGCCATAAGATAAGTTGAGGATACATTTCGGGGAGCATCCATCCATTCTACCGATTTTCTTGTTATTATTATTTTGTAAAATAGTATGTAAACAACGCTGATGAATTCCTGAATAAAAATCGCAACTCTTGGATATTAGACCGATGTTGTACCTTATGGGGAAAACACGTGTTCGGATAAATTTATTTGCATACAGAAACGCGTTTTAAGCAAACGTTTCTCAAAGAGTATTAAGCGAATTTTAATCATATTGTATATACAAGTTGTTGAGCTAAATAATTTAGAGTGGGTATATTGTTTATTGTCATTTGTCATATGTCCTAAGAAATATCGCTTAAAACGCATTGTCTTAATGGATATTTCTATGAAATAAATGGGACAATCGTTCATTGGTGGTAAACTGATTCAATATGTCACTTTCATTATTTGATATAATCAAATAGTTTAAAGAAACTGTCGTTGTGACGTTTGTGATGCGTCTTAATGTTGAGGCTTTGTAATCAAATGTCTAGGTGTAACAAAAAACGTCACCAGGAGCTTCTCCGAGAAATAATATTGAATGCTCTGGAATTTGATTGTTCAGTAAAGATAACATCGTATTCAACTAGAAATGCGTCCACGAATGCCCTTACTGAAAACAATCTTCAAAAAAAGAAAAGAAAGGAAAATAAATAAAGGGACGTAACTGCGGTAAAAGAAGTTCGATTTTGACGTGGAATCGATATGCACATGTTGTCATCATATTATTATTATCCTGTAAAGTTTCGAAAGAATCGGTTGACAACTATGGGAGGAGGTAGACACACACGATATTCTAACGTAAACATTGAAAAATGTGTCGTAACTCTGGTAATACATGGTAGATCTTGACGCCGAATCGATATGCATATCTTGACATCGAAGGTAAGCATTCTGTAAAGTTTCGAAACAATCAGTTGAAAACTGTTGGAGGAGATAGACACACAAACTTGTCGGAATGGACGGACAGACGCACGGACGGACATGGCTAATGCTATATGCCCACTCACCAGTCGGTGGTGTGGGCATACAAGTAACATGTTCCAATGAATAAATCCGCCTCATGTGAACAAAATATTTATCCAAACTATGACAAAACCAGCGATATTGACGAAACTATTCACGTGGTAAAGGTGTCAGATCCGCAAATAAGCGTATACTATTTCGCATGATAAATAAAAAAGAAGTATTTTAAAATCATAATTACAAATTAAATAATTAATACCGAACAACAAAGAACATTATACGGGGTGTACTAATATTTATTTTTGATCAAACAAAATATTGTTTCAAAGTAAATAATACACAATGTTTGATTATAGTGTGCTAAGCCAGGGTCGTCGCTTTGAACTTTGAAAGACGTATCCATTAGGCATCGGTGATATTGACGTTCAGTACTTAACATTTGTATACAACTATCAAACTGTGTTACAAATATATATTGTTGATTGTTTTAAGCCACATATGGCCGATGAACATGTTTACATAATATATACAAATAAATTACGGTAGATGGCATTTCGTTAGTAGAAGATCTTACATGACTGTGTATTATTGATTTTAATAAATTTAACGAGTTGGATAAAATGATAGGATACGAGGCTCTCTGCCGATTATCCTATCTTTTTATCCAACGTGTTTGTTAAAGTCAGTAATACACGGTCACGAATGTAAGATTCTGTTTATCACATAACACATCTAGGACGTGATAGTTTCACTTTAATGTTGTCAATTTACCTTATATTTGGCGGCAATCTGTACATCTCGGTACCATAAGGAATAATAAAGCAGTGTATCTGCTTATGTTTTAGTAAGTTAACATTATGTTGAAATTAATGTTAACCGTAAATGTAACATCCTTTTGATTGTTATCTATTTTGGAGCGATATTTTTATTTTTATTTAAATATTAATGATAAACCAGTATCTTAAAGTTTCTTTCAAAGCATATCTAGGTCAGTCTTTATTTACACAGATGGCTTACACGTAGAAACACTGTTCTGAAATGTGTTTTATGGGATAACGAAAAAACATGTTAGGGGAAATACCGATCTTGAAATAATGATAATTTTACGTTTGATAAATACCAAGTTTATGAAGAAACGATTATTCTTTTGAGAATGATTAATTTGGATTCTTGACGGCGAAAATGGATTCGGATTCTCAGCCTGAGTATAACTAAGGCTCGGATGGACATGGACTCATATCCCGGGCCTGAGGATCATTGTATTGTGTAACATGTGACAATTTACCCATCATTCTGTATCATTGTATTGTGTAACATGTTACAATTTACCCATCATGCCGAATCATCGTATCGTGTAACATGTGACAATTTATCCATCATTCTGTATCATTGTATTGTGTAGCATGTGACAATTTGCCCATCATGCCGCATCATTGTATCGTGTAACATGTGACAATTTACCCATAATGCCGCATCATAGTATTGTGTAACATGTGACAATTTACCCATCATTCTGCATGATCGTATTGTATAAAATGTACTCATATATCCATCGTATTTTGTATCATGTAAACATTTACCAATCGTATCTTGTAACATGTAATAATTTTACTTTGCTTTGTTTCATTTGTGTGTCTGGTAACAGTAGCAAATAACCATTTGAGTCTCAGAAGCAGTAAACAATCATTTAGTCGCTGAGACGCTTACAAAGCTTCGAAGTGTAATAAAGAAATGTTAGACAGACACTTGCCGTGGAAGGAGCTTGTTAATGGTTGTTTATTCCCGCGGTTTCAGAGAAATAACTGTCAACCAATCGCATTAAGCGTACTAATTCAACAAATCGCATTAAGCGTACTAATTGCATGTAAGGTTAATGTAATACATTTTAAACAGTGAAAAGTACACACTGCATTTGAACGAGTTCACACCTAACGGAGAACATTGCATCTGAGCGAGTTCACACCTAACGGAGAACATTGCATCTGAACGATTTCATATCAAACTGAGGATTTACACACTGCATCTGAATGAGTTCACATCTAACGGAGAACTTAAACAGTGCATCTGATTATATGAACTCACATCTAATGGAGAACTTAAACAGTACACCCGAAAGAATTCACATCTAACGCAGAATTTACAAAAAAAAACAGTACACCCGAAAGAATTCACATCTAACGGAGTATAACCTATATACTGTAGCTAAGTGAGATCAAATCTAATTTAACAGACCTTGAATTAATTCATATCTTTCGAAGAACTATGTATCCGCATTAAGTTACATTAAATAGAAAACATAATCACTGAATCTGGATTAAGTAACATCTGACAAGTAAGGTATGCAGTATTTCTGAAGGAATTCACGTCAAATGAGTATATAACGTGCACGCTGTGTCTTCTTGAATTCACATCAAGCCCACACTGCATATGCATCAGCAGGAATTCTCATCCAAAAAGTATGACTGACACGCTGCATTTGCATACATTTATATTTACCGGAGAAACACAATCATATATTGCATTTGCATAAAGCCATATAGTATAGCTAATGACGAACTTACACCCTACATTTGCATGAAGTCACATCTAATACCGAACTTACACACTACATTTGCATAAAGTCACATCTGATGGCGAACTTACACACAATATTTGCATTGAAGTCACGTTTAATGGCGACCTTACACACTACATTTTCATGAAATCACCTCTAATGGCCACCTTACACACTACATTTGCATGAATTCACCTCTAATGGCGACCTTACACACTACATTTGCATGAAATCACCTCTAATGGCGACCTTACTCACTACATTTGCTTGAAATCACTTCTAATGGCGACCTTACACACTACATTTGTATGCAATCACCTCTAATGGCGACCTTACTCACTACATTTGCATGAAATCACATCTATTGGCGATCTTACACACACAATATGCATGAACTCACATCTACTAGCGAACAAACACTACATGTGCATGAAGTCACATCTAATGGTGACGTCATACACTACAATTGCATGAAAGTAAACATAAAAGTCGAACAGGAAATGTAGCATTCAAGGACCACAGTCACATTTAATGACGAACTTACACATTACATTTGCATGAATTCACCTCTAATGGCGACCTTACACACTACATTTGCATGAATTTACCTCTAATGGCGACCTTACACACTACATGTGCACGAAATTACCTCTAATGGCGACCTTACACACTACATTTGCATGAAATCACCTCTAATGGCGACCTTACATACTACATTTGCATGAAATCATCGCTAATGGCGATCTTACACACTACATATGCATGAATTCACATCTAATAGAGAAAAGTCACATTTACTAGCGAACGGACACACCACATGTGCATGAAGTCACATCTAATGGTGACGTCTCACACTGCATTTGCATGAAAGTAAATATAATAGTCGAACAGGAAATGTAGCATTCAAGGACCACAGTCACATTTAATGACCAACTTACACATTACATTTGCATGCATTCACCTCTAATGGCGACCTTACACACTACATTTGCATGAATTCACCTCTAATGGCGACCTTACACACTACATTTGCATGAAATCACCTCTAATGGCGACCTTACATACTACATTTGCATGAAATCATCGCGAATGGCGATCTTACACACTACATATGCATGAATTCACATCTAATAGAGAAAAGTCACATTTACTAGCGAACAGACACGCCACAGGTGCATGAAGTCACATCTAATGGTGACGTCACACACTACATTTGCATGAAAGTATATATAAAAGTCGAACAGAAAATGTATCATTCAAGGACCACAGTCACATCTAATGACGAACTTACACACTACACTTGCATGAAGTCACGTGTAATGCCGACCATACACACTACATTTGAATGAAGTCAATCTAAAATCTAATAGAGAACTTAAACACTACATTTGCATGAAGTCGCATCTAATGGCGAACTTATACACAACATGTGCATGAACACACATCTAATGGCGAACTTATACACAACATGTGCATGAACACACATCTAATGGCGAACTTATACACAACATGTGCATGGACACACATCTAATGGCGAACTTATACACAACATGTGCATGAACACACATCTAAAACTTATACACAACATGTGCATGAACACACATCTAATGGCGAACTTACTACATTTGCATGAAGTCTCATCTAAATTATAATGGAAAACTTACACACAACATTTGCATTAAGTAATTAACATCTAGCTTACACACTTCACATACAGTTACAGGAGTACATATAATGTACACAGGGCATCTGCATGAACTGTCCTACAACGGGATAAAACGTACACACTGTAAACGAATTAATTCACATAAACCAGAGTATAACGTACACACTGTCAATGAATTAATTCACATACACCAGAGTATAACTTACACACTGTCAATGCATTAATTCACATACACCAGAGTATAACTTACACACTGTCAATGCATTAATTCACATACACCAGAGTATAACTTACACACTGTCAATGCATTAATTCACATACACCAGAGTATAACTTACACACTGTCAATGCATTAATTCACATAAACCAGAGTATAACTTACACTCTGTCAATGAATTAATTCACATAAATCAGAGTATAACTTACACACTGTCAATGAATTAATTCACATAAACCAGAGTATAACTTACACATTGTCAATGAATTAATTCACATAAACCAGAGTATAACTTACACACTGTCAATGCATTAATTCACATACACCAGAGTATAACTTACACACTGTCAATGCATTAATTCACATAAACCAGAGTAAAACTTACACTCTGTCAATGAATTAATTCACATAAATCAGAGTATAACTTACACACTGTCAATGCATTAATTCACATAAACCAGAGTATAACTTACACATTGTCAATGAATTAATTCACATAAACCAGAGTGTAACTTACACACTGTCAATGAATTAATTCAATAAACCAGATTAAAGCCAACACACTGTATCGGAATGCATGTGTACCTCTCAATGAGAACATACACACTAAATCTGAATTATTACAATCTGAATGTATTTTCCTCCACAGTCGGTGTTTAAACTAAAACAATCATCTCATGTCCAGCCCATCATCATTTTCTCATATTTCGAAAGCTGCCATACCG
This sequence comes from Cyrtodaria siliqua, assembly GCA_037043455.1. Taxonomy (NCBI): domain Eukaryota; kingdom Metazoa; phylum Mollusca; class Bivalvia; order Adapedonta; family Hiatellidae; genus Cyrtodaria; species Cyrtodaria siliqua. Next base: position 7,021 of record JAWPHD010017625.1, on the reverse strand, counting down.
TCTTTTTTATGGGAACAGTGTCTAACCGCATGACCTATACCAACACAGCACTTAGAGTAAACGTCAAAGGAATCTCAGACGATTAAAGGACAAATAAAAAACCAGACGCAATAGCCCAAGGAACAATGTTCGAGGTAATATAACGTTCTAATCTAATAGATATAACATATGGTATAACGTTAGATTTTTTAACACAATTGCAAGAATTCATATTCGATTATGAATATGGCATTTTACGATGGAACGGAATCTTGATCAAATAAAAACATTGATTGGGATCACGATGAGATAGTTAATGGCTCCACATTTTACTGGCTATAGAAAGAAGATCGGCCATGCCTCCAACTTATACCGGATATAGAAGATCGGTCATGCCTCCAACTTATACCGGATATAGAAGATCGGTCATGCCTCCAACTTATATCGGATATAGAAGATCGGTCATGCCTCCAACTTATACCGGATATAGAAGATCGGTCATGCCTCCAACTTATACCGGATATAGAAGATCGGTCATGCCTCCAACTTATACCGGATATAGAAGATCGGTCATGCCTCCAACTTATACCGGATATAGAAGATCGGTCATGCCTCCAACTTATATCGGATATAGAAGATCGGTCATGCCTCCAACTTATATCGGATATAGAAGATCGGTCATGCCTCCAACTTATACCGGATATAGAAGATCGGTCATGCCTCCAACTTATACCGGATATAGAAGATCGGTCATGCCTCCAACTTATACCGGATATAGAAGATCGGTCATGCCTCCAACTTATATCGGATATAGAAGATCGGTCATGCCTCCAACTTATACCGGATATAGAAGATCGGTCATGCCTCCAACTTATACCGGATATAGAAGATCGGTCATGCCTCCAACTTATATCGGATATAGAAGATCGGTCATGCCTCCAACTTATACCGGATATAGAAGATCGGTCATGCCTCCAACTTATACCGGATATAGAAGATCGGTCATGCCTCCAACTTATACCGGATATAGAAGATCGGTTATGCCTCCAACTTATATCGGATATAGAAGATCGATCTTGCCTCCAACTTATACCGGATATAGAAGATCTGCCGTGCCTCCCACTTATACTGGATATAGAAGATCGGTCATGCCTCCAACTTATACCGGATATAGAAGATCGGTCATGCCTCCAGCTTATACCGGATATAGAAGATCGGTCATGCCTCCAATTTATATCGGATATAGAAGATCGGCAGTGCCTCCAACTTATATCGGATATAGAAGATCGGTCATGCCTCCAACTTATACCGGATATAGAAGATCGGTCATGCCTCCAAGTTATACCGGATATAGAAGATCGGTCATGCCTCCAACTTATATCGGATAAAGAAGATCGGTCATGCCTCCAACTTATATCAGATATAGAAGATCGGTCATGCCTCCAACTTATACGGATATAGAAGATCTGCCGTGCCTCCCACTTATACTGGATATAGAAGATCGGTCATGCCTCCAACTTATACCGGATATAGAAGATCGGTCATGCCTCCAACTTATATCGGATATAGAAGATCGGTCATGCCTCCAACTTATATCGGATATAGAAGATCGGTCATGCCTCCAACTTATACCGGATATAGAAGATCGGTCATGCCTCCAACTTATATCGGATATAGAAGATCGGCAGTGCCTCCAACTTATATCGGATATAGAAGATCGGTCATGCCTCCAACTTATACCGGATATAGAAGATCGGTCATGCCTCCAACTCATATCGGATATAGAAGATCGGACATGCCTCCAACTTATATCGGATATAGAAGATCGGTCATGCCTCCAACTTATATCGGATATAGAAGATCGGTCATGCCTCCAACTTGTACCGGATATAGAAGATCGGCAGTGCCTCCAACTTATACCGGATATAGAAGATCGGTCATGCCTCCAACTTATATCGGATATAGAAGATCGGCAGTGCCTCCAACTTATATCGGATATAGAAGATCGGTCATGCCTCCAACTTATACCGGATATAGAAGATCGGTCATGCCTCCAACTTATATCGGATATAGAAGATCGGCAGTGCCTCCAACTTATATCTGATATAGAAGATCGGTCATGCCTCCAACTTATACCGGATATAGAAGATCGGTCATGCCTCCAACTCATATCGAATATAGAAGATCGGCCATGCCTCCAACTTATATCGGATATAGAAGATCGGTCATGCCTCCAACTTATATCGGATATAGAAGATCGGTCATGCCTCCAACTTGTACCGGATATAGAAGATCGGCAGTGCCTCCAACTTATACCGGATATAGAAGATCGGTTATGCCTCCAACTTATATCGGATATATCGAATGTAGAAGATCGGTCATGCCCTCCAACTTATACCGGATATAGAACGATCGGTCATGCCTCCAACTTATATCGGATATAGAAGATCGGCCATGCCTCCAACTTATATCGGATATAGAAGATCGGTCATGCCTCCAACTTAGTATCGGATATAGAAGAATCGGTCATGCCTCCAACTTATACCGGATATAAAAGATCGGCAGTGCCTCCAACTTATACCGGATATAGAAGATCGGTCATGCCTCCAGCTTATATCGGATATAGAAGATCGGCCATGCCTCCAACTTATATCGGATATAGAAGATCGGTCATGCCTCCAACTTATATCGGATATAGAAGATCGGTCATGCCTCCAACTTATACCGGATATGGAAGATCGGTCATGCCTCCAACTTATATCGGATATGGAAAGATCGGTCATGCCTCCAACTTATACCGGATATAGAAGATCGGTCATGCCTCCAACTTATACCGGATATAGAAGATCGGCAGTGCCTCCAACTTATACCGGATTATAGAAGATCCGGCAGGTGCCTCCAACTTATACTGGATATAGAAGATCGGCCCATGCCCCCAACTTATACCGGATATAGAAGATCGGCAGTGCCTCCAACTATATACTGGATATAGAAGATCGGCACATGCCCCCAACTTATACCGGATATAGAAGATCGGCCATGCCTCCAACTATACCGGATATAGAAGATCGGCCATGCCTCAAACTTGTACCAGATATAGAAGATCGGCCATGCCTCCAACTTGTACTGGATATAGAAAGCTCGGCCATGCCTCCAACTTGTACCGGATATAGAAGATCGGCAATGCCACCATCTTTATACCGGATGGTTGTAAGAGTCGGCCATGCCTCCAACTTATTCTGGATATCGAAGATCGGCCATGCATCCAACTTATACCGGATATAGAAGATCGGCCATGCCTCAAACTGGTACTGGATATAGAAGTAGGCCTGCCAAATGTTCCGGATCCGGATTTTTTCATTTGCTCTCAGGATCTCCAGATTTAAGTGTACCATCTCCGGATTTTCCATCACGTTTTATTTTTAAAAAAACATTTTCATGATTTACCAGCGTATTTTTAAAGTTTATCAGTTATTTCCTGCATTGGTCCTGTTATGCTCGTAGTCGGCGATGCAATGGAGAGTATCAATGGGGGTCACCAGTGTAATGCACTGACTGAATATACAATTATCACCTAAGGACATAATTAGTTTCTTCAGTGACATAACAAAATGTGAAATAGCAGCAATGTATATCTGGCTTCTTTAATATTAGGAGTATGCACAATGTACATCCATTGCAGCACAGGAAGCGCCGGCCTGGTAGACATATAATGGCGACCGGTAAAATAAATCTCGTTTCTTGTTGTAAAAAAAAAAGGCAAGTTCTCACTAATTTAAGTGCCCGTTTTGGTTTATTGCACATTGTCTGATAAGCCATTGACCATGTTTAAATTGTGAGGTTTGAAATGTTTTTGCTTATATGAAAAATGAGTGGATGAATACAATATTTTGGCATCTCAGTCGTTTATTGTTTTTAAAAGGTAGTATTCATTCATGAGCCGACTTTATAGAAGTTACATGAACCCCACTTTTCTGTCTGTGACATGACGTTCAAAAATCAGTGGGGGTGTTACATCTATAAGGCGGCATTCATATGCATTTTCATGTTTTAAAACAGGGTTTTGAACGTGTTTTTTGCCAATTATGTTTTTCGGCTCGGGTAAGGCGTAATTTGGTATTGTGTACTATATCACGGGACGTCAACAAGTAAAACAGGGTATAGTTATAACAGTTATGTCGGAAGATATAAATAGTATTCTGAACTCACTTTTTACTCTTACTGCATGCAGAGTTTTTTGAACACAGTTATAGCCATATTTAATGTATGTACGATAAATGGGGGGTCGTGTGATGCTTTCAGCCTCACAGTTTACTGAATGTGGGCACCCACAGATTGGCAGTAAATATGTTTTACATTTTTGCAAATATACCGACAGTTACAATTTATGGAAATATAATATGTTGATGTTTTATGGGGATTTGTTATGATTTTGATAATTTAATTCAATCTGAAACTACATTACAATCTGAGTGCCTGCCCTAATAGACCCCATACTTTTTCAACCAATCACAAGCCCCAAAACAATTGTGGTATCTGACCTAAAATTTGGAAACTCTCGCCATTATCCCTAATACCATAAAGGGTATCATCGATGTACTATAGTGAGTATTGATGTTATACTCGCCATTATCTCTAATATCATAAAGGGTATCATCGATGTACTATAGTGAGTATCGATGTTATACTCGCCATTATCTCTAATACCATAAAGGGTATCATCGATGTACTATAGTGAGTATCGATGTTATACTCGCCATTATCTCTAATACCATAAAGGGTATTATCGATGTACTATAGTGAGTATCGATGTTATACTCGCCATTATCTCTAATACCATAAAGGGTATCATCGATGTACTATAGTGAGTATCGATGTTATACTCGCCATTATCTCTAATACCATAAAGGGTATCATCGATGTACTATAGTGAGTATCGATGTTATACTCGCCATTATCTCTAATACCATAAAGGGTATCATCGATGTACTATAGTGAGTATCGATGTTATACTCGCCATTATCTCTAATACCATAAAGGGTATCATCGATGTACTATAGTGAGTATCGATGTTATACTCGCCATTATCCCTAATACCATAAAGGGTATCATCGATGTACTATAGTGAGTATCGATGTTATACTCGCCATTATCTCTAATACCATAAAGGGTATCATCGATGTACTATAGTGAGTATCGATGTTATACTCGCCATTATCCCTAATACCATAAAGGGTATCATCGATGTACTATAGTGAGTATCGATGTTATACTCGCCTTATCTCTAATACCATAAAGGGTATCATCGATGTACTATAGTGAGTATCGATGTTATACTCGCCATTATCTCTAATACCATAAAGGGTATCATCGATGTACTATAGTGAGTATCGATGTTATACTCGCCATTATCTCTAATACCTTAAAGGGTATCATCGATGTACTATAGTGAGTATCGATGTTATACTCGCCATTATCTCTAATACCATAAAGGGTATCATCGATGTACTATAGTGAGTATCGATGTTATACTCGCCATTATCCCTAATACCATAAAGGGTATCATCGATGTACTATAGTGAGTATCGATGTTATACTCGCCATTATCTCTAATACCATAAAGGGTATCATCGATGTACTATAGTGAGTATCGATGTTATACTCGCCATTATCCCTAATACCATAAAGGGTATCATCGATGTACTATAGTGAGTATCGATGTTATACTCGCCATTATCTCTTATACCATAAAGGGTATCATCGATGTACTATAGTGAGTATCGATGTAATATCACGAGTATGACTTTCGAGTACAATTTATTTGTATTGAATACTTTGATTCAATGATTACTATACATGTATCTACTAATTAAAAATTACATCACATATAAATACACCCGTTGGACCCATATACCACTTTTATCATAGCGGTAAAGGAACAAAACTAAATGTTTCAAAATGCAGTTTATAAAAGCTAAGATAAACACACAACAAATTATGCAAATAAAGTAAAATCAAAGCATACTAGTACTAATTTAGAAGTGAAATTGTATTCTGTAGCAAGTAAACACCTAACGATTGTAAAGCAAACTTCATATATGTGTAACTATTCTTCCCCCATGTGGTTGCCGAGGTCGAATACAACCACTGCAAATCCCGCTAGAGGCAGAGGGATAGGACCCCCTCCCCCACACTCCCACTTCATTTCATTTTATCACTTTTTATCATGCTCAGACACCGCGTATGCAAACGCGGAAACGTGGTTCCATCGTAAATGGAATGTCTATCATAGAATTTGCAGCAACTCTGCAGATAAAAAGGTTCTAGGCCCATTCTCCATATTGTATCCTTATGTAAATGGAGGATGAGCCTGGCATGTTCATTTCTGTTAGGGCCATATAACCTTTCATGTGTTGGTGCACCGTAAAACCCAATTCAATTCAATTGTAACTATTCTAAAGCCATATAATACATACATATTTCATTGTAAATAACATGAAGAAAGTTATATTTGGTAACCCATAATTACTACGTTGTGTTACGCGCGTATGTAGCGGGTTAAATTACTACGTTGTGTTACGCGCGTATGTAGCGGGTCACAGCCTATCAATATTAATAACAGAACGGGTAGTTTGTAATTAACTAGTCAGAGATGAGGTTAAAAAGGTGCACTTGTTGGCAATAGCTTTTCAACCGATATACCTCACTAACAGAACTGTTTGTATATCCCTAGTGTGAGAATGGTCCTGTGTGTGTCTTTTAATTAATAAATATGCAATTCTGTTGATTTATTAGCATAATTTCTGAAAAAACTTGGGAAAAGGTGAAACCAATTATCAAAAAATCGGGTTGATAAACAAAAACGATATGACCATTTGAAGGTTGTTCTAAACTAATGATAGGGGGCCAACATTTTGAGAACTATGACGTCATAGTTCCAAAAACACAAATATATGATATATGGATAAATATCATTTAAAGCAAAGAAAAACTACTGCAAAATGAAAATGCAAAATCCCTTTCACTGGTCATATAAAAACAT